>CAIGRH010120737.1:0-19111 GCA_903798295.1 Fraxinus nigra | reverse complement strand
TAACACTCCAAATTTTCATAAACAATGGAGTGTTACCTAAATTCACTTTTCTTTGTATTAAAAGCGGAACGATAAAATAATATTTTTTTAAAAAATTAATTGGAATATCCATAAATTTAAACTAAACATGAAAATTGTATCTTAAAGTAAATAACATAATCACTAATTAAATAACATGTCTTTGATCGAATTAAACTAATTAATAATTTGAAGACTAAAAAAACTTAAATGTTTTTATTTTTTCAATTCCTCTGACAGTCCGCATCACCATCCCGCCACTATTCCAATTGACTTGAACTAAGCCGTAAAATTTTGTAAGAGGGTATTTAAAAATACCCGGTAAGATATGTGCAGTTTCCATTCACAATTATGTAACAATAAAATAAATATTTTATACCACTCTTCTTTTGTGGGGTATATCGGTGACCAATCGACACACCCATCTTAGGTCATCTTAAATTCCCGTATGATCTCATATATCTTAATAAAAAATTTGAAGGCCCACTGACAATTCATGCATACATTACTGAATATAAACACATAAAAAAACGAACAACTTGTGCAAAAGTATCTTACCATGATTTTGAAAGGATCGAAATAATAAAATCTTGCATGTAAAATTTTTCCTATTATTTTTCTATACTTTTTCCTCCTCTCTCTTCCGTGGCTCTCTTTTTTCTGTGGTGAAATAATGAGAATTCCTACAATATTTATAGTTGAAATTCTCCATTGAATTTGTATGCAACTAGAATTGAAAAATAGTGTAATATAAGGAATTTGGATAAGAATTGATTTCAAATAATAGAATTATGATTACTAATAAACTTTATCAAAATACAAAAAAGATTATCATTATCAAAATCAACATTTATCATTTCTCACACACATTGCAGGAAGAAGAAATTGAATTGGGTTATAAATTATTCAAAATTCTATCCTTGTTTTCTTTCAATTGGGTCTAACCAAATGTGTTCTTATCCAAAACAACATTTTTCTCGAGTCAAAGACTTATAATTAATTACGAGTTACAAAAAGAGTCCAATATCGATGTACAAAATCTCGCTCTTATCACTATCTAATTATTTGACCCAAAAATAATATTGATTTTAAAACCTATTTCGTTTTAATCCTCATTTTTTTTCAAAATATATATTTTTTTCTTTTCAATTGCATGTTTTTATTAAAATAATATTACATACAAATTTAAATCTTTCCCTATTTTTTAACTATGCATTCTCTGTCAATCCACTATTCCAAAATATATTTAATACAAAAAAAAAAACAAAAAAAATCTAGTGCCGTTATCCATTTTCGTTTTTTTCTTTCCTTTAAAATTTAAGTTACTCCACTTCTTACTCCATGAATACCTCAAAAGTGGCTTTCTGGGCGTGTATTGACAATAGAAAAAGTAGCACTTAATCATGGAGTGGGAAAACCAACCGCCACCGTAGGCTTTGCCGCCGGAAAAGAATGGCGGTGGTGTAAACAATGGAGGGTTGGTTGTGAAGGTAATGACAGATGAACAGGTAGAAGTTATTCGAAAGCAAATTGCTGTATACGCCACCATTTGTAAACAACTCGTTGAGTTGCACAAATCCTTCGCTTCTCAACACGATCTCGAAGTTCCCTTCTCTCCTCAATATTTACAGGTACATGAATACAAATGCTATAAACGATGTGATTATATGAAATTTTCTGTTTTTTTATGCTTAAATATATAATTATACGTTGCGTTTTGTGGAATCTAAATTGAGTTTCGGCAATGGGTTAATGTCACGTTAGAATACGATGATATATGGTGAATTGGGAGTTGAGGCTGTTGTTTCTGTGTAATTTTACCATTTTTTGGTTTTTTCTGTTAAGAGTAACTGTTCATTATAATTTTTCTTCTTTATTTTCCCCATTTCATACTTTGTTTTCCCTTAGGTTGTGTTTGTTCATCGTCACCCATTAATGAAAACTTGTGTATCTGACAGTCTTTCGATGACGAAGACAAAATTCATTAATACACGCGGGTTTATATATCAGTTTTAAGCTTTCCGATTTCTGATCAAGTGGTTACCGCTCCACTTTAACGTTTTAAAACTTTTGATTGGAAAGTGAATACTGTCTGCAAGCGAGGAACCTGTCGTAAAGACACGGCTTAAGCCAACACATGTGACCCTCTTTGAAAGCTCGAGCTTTTAGACGAGAAGGTTATTAATTTGAAATGTAAACATACCAAAAACGATTTGAAGAAACCTCTTGATATTGTTTCTTTACATAGAGCACAAGAAAATTACGAATTGCTCTATATCGTCAAGCGCGAGATATTTTACTCGAAGGCTTCAATGTTGTACTTCGAGATTGCATAATTTGGTTTACATCTTGAATTGGTCCTTAAACGACCGTTTGAGTTGAGAGGAGAAATGAATTACTGGAGCAAATAGCTAATAGTTCGTTTTATGCTACAAAATTTTCGATAATTCCTGTATACATTTGGGATCACTCATTGGGAGTCTGATTTTGGTTTCAGAGAAGTCACTACACCATCTTCAAAGATAGCTTATCATGAATAAACAGAGACCAGAATGCATTATTACAATTTCTTCTGTTGCACGACGACTACATCCAGTTGATGAACTTGATGAATTAACTCCAGTATCATGAAACCGTTTATATTTCTTTTTTACGCTTGCTCTTTTTACTCATTTTGTTGGCTTATAATCCTTGAATTGTCTCTTTTTGTCTTCTCCAACATTTTCTGCTCCAAATAGTTTATGTTCAATAAATAACGATGATACACTTCCAGTTGATCACATTTCTGGATTCTGTTTTTGGTGATGACGAACATTTTCTTTCTGCGTCAGTAGTGAGATTAGGAAATCTATGTTGTCACCCCTTAGTAACATCTGGTGGCCATAAATTTTTTGACAGACAACGCTAGACGCCTACACCGGTGCAGCTTCAGATTCTTGAGCGTATATTCAATCAAGTGAATGGAACTCCAAGCAAGCACAACATCACAGAAATTTCCTCCGAATGATCAGATGGCTGAGTTTTTGAAACAAATGTTTATAATTGGTTTCGGAATAGGCGTGCTCGATCAGAAAGGAAGCAACGCTGAACCATCAAATGATGCTGAATCAGAAATGCAGACAGGGATTGAGTTTAAATCCCGCAGGAAGTATGTCATTAAATCCAAGCAAGTATTCTTCTTCTAAATCACAATTTATTTATTTTTTTCTTTTTATTTTTGACCTACCATAACGTCTTTCAGTTCAATACACAAATTTAGCACTCCAAAATTTCAGATCACTGACCCTGATGCTTTCATGAAATCGTCCGTGGTACCTGTAAGTATCGGCAAATTAAATGTGAAGCAAAAATAAACAAAGAAGAAGCCTTTGGATGCAGTGTTGATTTCCATTTTTTGATCTATTATTCGGACGTAAATAATCCTCCTCCCCATGCAATCAGGAGGCTGCTTTGATTGCTAATATATCCGAATTATTTATCTTTAAAACGCACCGTGACTCGGCATGAGGCAAATTGCATAGCCCACGTCTTTGCTAGAAGTGTTGTTCGATTTTTGCTCAGTTGAAATGGGTTGGAGAGTCCCCTAATCTCATTTGATATTAATTAAGAAATTGCTTTCAAAAAAATAAAATAAAAAAAATATAATAATAAATTGTGCCATTAAGGGCATACGAATATTCTTACATGTATGTTTATACAGGCTATTGTTTATACACTGTTTGAGCCAAATTTTTTTTTTGTTTGTCCAAAATACATTTTGGAATAGTGTTTAATGGAGAACGTGTGGTTAAAAAAAGAGAGAATGAAAAATATATTTTAAAAATAATAGAGACCACGTGTTAAGAAAAACCATTTCGGTCACGTTTGATTGAAAAGAGGATTACACTGATTCAGACAAGAGAGCAAGTAGAGAGGCCACGCCATCATGTATTAAAGTTAAAACAAAATGATAGACAAGTATATGAAATGTCCTCTTTTGGATCATGTTCGAGCCTGACTACCCAACGTACCAAACATGGAACGGGTAACTAAAATAAACGACACAGAGCAAATGTAGGCATCAAAACAGCAAAATTCACATTCTCGATGTTTGTTTCATCCTCAAATATCTTACATTAAAACAAAAGAACAAATTTGACAATCAAATAACAACTCATAAAAAGCCGTCATAACGCGTGCACATTCTACAATCTAAGCTGATAAACAAAAACAAAAGAATATTTGCAAATATTAAGAAATCGATAAATCACAGTGACACAGATGGAACACACTGAATTGTCAAATTAAACAACCAAATTGCCTTACCTATTTCAAGAACCCTCACACAAGAAGCTTCGAATGAGACAGAAACTAGTGAACAAATTATAGTGCTAGAACGCTTTCCAACTGTCTGAATCTCTCCTTGGAGTCTGAGCCTCATGTGATGTCTTAAATGGATCGTTTGATCCAAATGGATCCGATTCGTCAAAGGATGGGAAACCATGGCCATATTCGGAGTCTCTGGTACTGCTCATGGAATCAAATCTGGCTAATGAATCGCGTGGTGGGAAGAGTCCATACTCAGAGTCCGCTGTGCTACGGAATGAGTCAAATCTTGCAAGTGACTCTTGTGTACCAAAGTACCCCTGGTCAAATTCGGAATCTTTTGGGCTTCGCATGGAATCAAATCTCGAAAAGGTTTCCCGTGATGCAAAAGGGCCACTGTCATGCGTGTTGAAGGAATCAAATCTGGAGAAGCTGTCAAATGAATGATCTTCTAAACCTTCACTGAAACTTCTTGGAGAGTTGCTAGAATTCAACATTGGGGTGCTTGGGACAGAATCTGCAAAAGCAAATGGGCTCTTCCTCTGGAAAATGTTATCTATGTGCGGAGAGCTGGCAAAATTCGAAATTGGGGTGCTTGGAACAGAATCAAAAAGAGGACCCTGCTTTGGGAACATGTTATCTATGTGTGGAGAGCTGGCAAAATTTGTAATGGGGGTACTTGGAACAGAATCAAAAACAGGGCCCTGTTTTGGGAACATTGAATCTGTGGCTGTCGTCCCAGTTTTAATTGGCGGTAGATCCCAGTTATCAGAACCAAATAAAGAACTTCCACTATGCCTCTTACCATCTGAGTCCTGCATTACAGTGATGAAGAAATAAGATGAGAACAAACTCACATGCATCTAAGAAGGAAAAGGAAAGTTTTAAACTCGTGCATCAGAACAACGGGGATTTATTTTATTTCTGTGCAAACGGGCGTGGGTTAGAGTGAGAGCCAGCATATATATGCTTCTAACAAAACCAAAAATTGAGCGAAAACAGTGAGAAAAGTTGTTTTAAACACAGGAAATGTACCTAGAATACAATCCATAATGAATGAAAATGCTAGTAAAATATTTGGCATGAACATTGAAGCGTCGTTCTCAGATACCTTGGTAGAGAGAGGATTGAAATCCCATGTCGCATCCATATCATAATGCATATCATAGGAACCCCATCCAGGTTCATCATAACCTTTGTCCCCAGAAAGTACGGATTCAGCACCTCCATATTCACTGCATTAGAAAATCCATTACATAAGAATTTTTTGACAAAAAGCAGTGTATATATCTATACATAAAATGTATGACAGTTGGAACTACTAATCAAAGGTCTCAACCAGAATACTGGTCTACAAATGACAACACAGAAAAACCACCAAAAGAGGTAGAAAATAATCGCACTACCTCTGGGTCTCGAATGCATGGGTTGAACCATTTATGTTAATGTCCTTTCTAGTTTGAGGATCTTGGAATTCCTTTGATGGGCTCTTGACTGCATTACTTCCCGCAGGACTGTCTGGTGGACTTCTTGCAGTTTCCTCTAAGTTGTGTGTATTTGTCCCCTCTGCCTTAGGTGTCCTCTCCCCAACACTAACCACCTCTGATTTCTCGTCAGCATTAGAGGGTGATTTTACAACACCACTGTCATCTAAGGCAGTATTTGTTTTCTCTCTAAACAATGAAGACTTGCCTTTGGGAGGGGCAATGATATTTTGAACCTCGAGAGTAAGCTCTTTGACAAATGTGAATCCTGAAATTGAGGAAAGTGCAACTAGAGAAATCAGCGGGATCTCAATTGAAAAGTCAATTGATATACAATACACTTCAATTTTTTTTTTTAATTTTTTTTGATGGATCTGTAAATAGACTAGGAATGCAGCCCCTGTTTGGCTCCATTTTTCCAAAACTCATTTTCAACCACATTTTCCCATAAAATAATTATACACGTAAACCCAAACATTTCCTTTTTTTTTAATTACACATTCTCCAAAAAATCATTATTCCAAAACACAATTTCCTCCAAAAATGCAGGGGCTCATATTTATTCCACATGAAAACGAAGCTAAATTGCCGATAATATTGTAGGACATCATCGAAAGTTTGAGCATTGCTATTAACACCACTGGTGCCAAGCACTAGTCTAGGTGGCAATTAAATGACATTAAATGATGGATTCACTTAATTGTAAGGTCATATGATTCAATGTGTAGCAACTTAGTCTGGTGCTAGATAGCATTATTCCAAAAGTTCCCACTATCAAGTATAAAGTATATTTTAGAAACACAATTATTAAATTTCAAAGAGCACCTTCATCTTCAAACTTGTCCCAAACTTCATCCCAATCAGCTGCTCCTTGTTGTATACCAGGTTGCCAACCTGGACAGAATTTGTAACAAAAAAAAAAGGCTCATATAAACATGAACAAAATATTCCCAGAGAGCATGACACGCTCATTTTGATCCATCTTTGGAATTACTAATTTGGTTATGAAATCAATTCAATATTTTCGTAAATAAAATCAATTCAATATTTTCGTAAATGAACTAAATTTGATCGTCTACAAAGAATTCCATTATAAATCAACTCTTGCTTGGGCTGCCAGATTGTTTTTGTGGAGATATTCTCTTGAGCACTTTCACAGATAGGCTCTAAGCTTCTTCATTAATTAAATACATGTCAGCAGGGCTGTGTATGAATAGTAGTGACCGAGAAAACATAAAAAAGTCCAATACTTTCCCATTTCATCATCTGACTCATTAATAAAAAATAACCCCTACAATTTTACAATTGACGATCTGATATATTGCAGATAAAACAGTGTTGATTATTTTAACACATGCTACGACATTCATACCGATTTCAAAGCTAAAATAGTACAGCTTCCCCAAGATATGAAATTAATTTAAGGTTATACATGAATGAAACAGTCCAAGTAAATGAATAATTAGTGAAATGGAGTCAAAACAAAAGAACCAGTAGCACACGGAAGGAACTGAAAGGCAAACCACATTGTTTCATGGTTTTAGATTCATATGCAGGTTTATGTATGTAACATAAAAGAAGGAGATGTACCAATGCAATAGAAAAGTTAGCAGAATTAAGTTTAGATATTTGTGGTGACCAACAGTAGAATCCACGATGATTGACTAGACGATTAGTTTATACTAAAGAAGAATGAAATAAATGAAAATGCTCAATTATAACTATGTTGATTTCAGTACCAAATGGAAGCTCGACCAATGAAGTTGGTTTTCCACGTAATCCATAAGTTTTGCAACGCTCATTTAAGGCTTTTACCAGCTTCTCAAGATCTAACTGGATCTGATTAGCACGATCCTGGAGAAACCAAAACTTGTTCTTAAAAGTATTCCACAGATCTTCATGAAATCATATGATGGTAGAGCGTACCTGAATACCATCAGCATTGCCTTGTTCCAACTTGACAATTGCCCGATATAGTTCCATTTTTTTCTCCTACATACCATACAGCAACCTTATAATCTGACAAATCAGGTGACAGCACATATAGATAGCAGAAAGAGAAAAAGGACAAGCCAGAGTAAACAGATACTCTTGTCAAGTCTAGCAGTAGAAAGTAATCAGAATACCTGAATATCACGAAACGTGGACTCTTCAATGGTTAATTTAGATGCTACATCTCCAACCTGTTTGTACTTCTCTTCATATTTCTTTGCCAATGAGTCAGCCTGATAAATAACTTGGTCAAGTGAGTCACACATATAGCAGGTATCTTTACATATATATGCAACCCTTATATCCAAAGGTATACCTCTCTTTTGTCACCGGAAACTCTTTCAGTAATCTCATTTAGCCGATTATCACACCGGCTTTTGTATAGAATCTGGCAACAAATGGCAGATATTAGCACAAGAAGTTTTATGAAGCATTGTGAATTTTAAACTAATATATTTTTTAATATAGTATAACAAATTATGTGTCTAGCTTTAATATGTCCAAAACAAAGATCGTGTCAACCATGGGACAAGTGAAGTATCTACATGTAATGAGACTCAGAGGCTCTAAAATAAGATGTCATGTCACTCTACATCTACATCTCCCTACCTGTCTCTTATCAAATAACACATGGATGTAAAGTGAACTAGTGAAATTATGGCAACGGTAGAATCATCCAACATAATAGTAGTTCATTTAAAATTAAATGCATTGCAAAGTGAATCTAAATGCCACCCTATCTGTAGCATGGGAAAGAGACCAAATAAACTCACCAGTTCTTGCATCTTTGAGTGGTAAAACTGAATTTTCTCTTTAGCGTCTAAAATCTCCTTTTCCAGTTCTAATACCTGCATTTAAAATGTAGACAGAAGTGCATATGAGCATTACAAAATTAAGTGAGGTTTTATGGAAAAAGGGGAAGCAATCACTTTTTCCCTTAAGAAGTATATCTTATTGTGCTAGTGCCATGGTAATGAAAACCACGCATACATCGCACAACGGGGGAAACAATAATGTTACACTTAAGAAAGCAACTTTCTATTAACCACAAACTAACATTCTAACTTAGCTAACTTGGCTGCACATTGAAATGGAAGGAAGGTAAAGGTCGAGTTTATTGAGCGATTCACAGAATTTGGTTGGATTATCAGATTAATACGAGTCATATAACCTCTATTCAAATTCTAAAAGAAAGCAGAACTAAGAATGAACTGTAAGTTTGTCTCACAACTACATTAGAAAGGGTGTTTGTTTAGAAAGGGCATGTAAAGCAGCATAGCTAACAGTTCATTTCGCATTCAATTTTCAAGAAACCAAAGTTAACATGAATAGGCTGTCCACCCCCTCTATTTTCTTTATACACGGCCTACTGAATTAAAGTAATACCACAACAATAACGAAATGAAAAGGACAAATTTACTATTAGAATAGGCCAAAATCCTTTATTTAGTATCCCTTCATCCTAAATTGTATAGCCTCTTAAACATGCTTGTTGAGTATCAAGCATCACTTGCCCTAGTTTCAAACAAGTCCACTGATGAGAAATAATATTATATAAAATCAAAGAAGCAGGTGACTTCTCGAAAGGATTCGTGAAGCTATGTAAAATATATTTCTTCTTAATTTGGACACGTGTAACTGAAGGAATATACAAAATCTATAGATGCATTAATAACTTCAGCTAGAAGTCACGATCAAATTAACCATACAATGAAAATTTATACATTTGACCTAGATGTGTGTTATGTTCAAAATAATTGCTTCAAACATATGAAACTCTTAGAAATCCTTTTGATGGGAATCAAAGAAAGCAACTCAATTCTTGGATAAGGTACCAAAAGAGACAGTTTGTGTCCTTTTGAGAGTCTAAGAACTTGAACAACGACATCCTACAATCCAGCTTTACTCAAAAGTTAAGCTCTTAAATAACGTAAAAACCATCCAATTAGAATTGTGAAAAACTTATACTGCAACAATGAAATAGCACAAGAAACACATAGACCGAGAACTTTTCATCCGCTAGTAGCTATTATGGTTCCGATATAAGTATCACATATTTTGCGTTCTTGTGTTGTAATGATCCTTTCTCAGGTCGATTGTAATGACTGAGAATATAGGAAGGAATTCTTCAATGAAACATCTGATAATCAACTAAAGTTCTATGATTGCTGTTTCAAGATTTAGAAAAGCATCATGATACATGTTACATGGAATGAGATAATGAAATTTTTAACAAGTTGTCATCCAAACTCACTGAGGGAAAGGCAAATAAAAAATAAGACAAATGTTTAAAAATTCTCTAGAGCTAATAAATTTGACCCATCGGATGCATCATATGTTAGCCCATGTTTGATGGCCATTATCAAAAGAAATTGAGGATAAATGATGTTTTGAATAGTGATTTTTAAATACATATTTATTTTAATTCTTTAGCCTATGTTTGACACCCTTTTTGGGTTAAAAATTGGTTTTTAAATAGTGATTGATGGAAGAATGTGTGGTTAAAAAGTAAGGAAAATTTTTGGGTTTAAGTGCAAGAATGTGTGGTTGAAAATGAGTATGGGAAATAAAGAGAGTCAAACAGGGGCTTAATCGACTTTGTATTTCTTCTCTTTTTCTTGTTAAAAGAAACTCTTGAGCAGTGTTCTTTTTGCAACTCTAAATAGTTACATCATAAGAACAAAGAACTAAAGTATATTACAGGTTACATTAGACATGGATATACACCCTGATTCACTCTGGATTACCTCCTCTAGCTTTGTTACTAAAGCCCATTATCCAGATTTATAAAGGATGATGTTCTATTTTAGGAGCACAAGCACATAGCTATATTTCAGGAACTACAAAATTGATTTTGGTAGCAGTAATGAGCAAAAAAATGGAAGAGGAGAGAGAGAGAGATGATATTGAGAGAATGCAGTTAGCAGCACCGAATCACCTTTTTCTCGGCATCCTTCGCCTCCTGAAACTTTGTGTTCAGGGAATCCTGCTCCTCTGTGCTAAGTTGATCTACAAGATGCTTCTCCAGAACTGGAACTTTGGGTTTTTGTTGGCTGGGCTGCATATTATCATCACGACTGACTGGACGAGGTGGCTTTCCTACACCAACAGAAGTGGCTGGCCGTGTACTCCTAGTCCCTTGAGTTTGTTGGAAGCCTAATAACAAAGTAATAGATTGTGAAACAAAATGGAGATAGTATGCACGTGTGTGTGCTCATGTGTGGTGAACATTATAGAATTCAGTAGAGGGAAAAACATAAACCAGCAGGTCTCCAAGCTGTATTTCCATATGCAGTGTTAGGTTGACCGGAGGCAGGCAACAATGTCTCATCAAACATAACACCACTCGGAAACACTGTAGGGAGAGGGCGGCCTTCCCTATATCTCTCCATAAGATAGAGAGCAATGCAGAATTCCCTCAAAGAAAGCTTGCTGTCGTTGTCTTGATCGGATAAGTCCCAGACCTTCTTTAAGATCTCTGATAAACAAAAGAATATGTATTGATAAAAGAAAAGGTCAGAATGATGAATTTAATTGGCTAATCATCTTTAAACTCGTAATTGCCAAAAGAAAAAAATCAAGGTTCAGACTGGCATATAGAAACATCTCGTCTTATTCGTGTCATAGAGATATTTTCATGCTACCCACTACCCAGAACTTTCATTAGAGGCCTAATTTCTTGGATCCAAAATCCACGTCAAGCAAAGATGGAGAGAAAGCAGCCATTGAGTCAGAATTTTCAAGATCAGTTACCAGAGTTTCAATACAAGTTTTGAGTGTCATTTAATTTCTTCTAGGATTTATATTATCCAGATTCATGTACATGTATATGCACATGGTGCTTCAGGTTATAATTGCAATGCATGTTTTAAAGCTAGTCTGATTTCAACAAGTAATGTGATCTTGAGAATCCCAAACCTAGGGGATTATAACAGTGGGCCGTGACACAGTTCATGAAAAGGCCAAACCCAGGCACTACACCGTAAGGGCAATGCTTTGCTAGGCGACAGAGACCAGTAATATTTAAAACAAACTACCCTAAAAGGTAGAAAGGCTCTGTCTTGCGAGCCTATTTGAAGAAAACAGCACAAAGGCAACTCTGAACTGAGAGTTGGGACTCTGCAGAGTCCCAAGAGGCCAAGATAGGCACAAAGCAATCATATCACAAACATACACATGTTTTTCATTTATATTATAACTAAATAAAGAAACAAGAAACCGTTTGGTATGACTGCCCACAATGCTCGAGGACCCAAGCATATATGGGGCCAGCCCAGCATGGCCTGTCAAAATGTTCGGCCGGACAAGGTGCGCCACCCCAAAAACGGGTTGTGCTGATTTACACCCTCAATAATTTCACTTTCTTGCCCCAACTCTCTCTCATACATATTTCCTCACGGACAGAATCTTTTATGAACAATGCTAAACGAAAAAAAAAAAATATGGCAATTCAAAGACATACGGACAAGATATTTACGCAATTTTATTTTATTTTATTTTTAAAAAGACACTGTTGGAAACAAGGATAATAAGTAGATTATCAGTAAATGATAGTGTAAAAAAAAAGACACAATTGCAATGGAATCAATCAAGACGTTCATAAAGCATAACGTACCTCGCGGTAGCCTCCAACTCAAGAACAAGTCCTTTGCCTGTTCACCAGTGATTTTTCCATCTCTGTCAGTGTCAACCTGCATAAATACCTTGCTGTACTTCTGAACATCAGCCTGGGACATCCTTGGCCATGGAGGGTGAGATTGGCCAGGAATAGAATTTCCAGATGCAACAGAAAATGTAGATGAAGTTTGCGCTGAAGCATGTTGGTTTGCTTTTAACGTGGACGGAAATTGCTGAGTTTGATTGTATGGAGGTTGCTGAGCAGGAGTACTTGAATTGACTGTAGGCTGACTCCCTGCAGAAATATGTGCTGTGGATGATGAAGCAGGTAAGCTGCTGGCAGGAGATGAAGGCGTTGTGGAATTTTGCTTTGGTTGAGATGATGTCACTGAGAAAACATCTCCAAATACCGAGTCTGACGCAAAGCCATTTCCTGTAACTGAAAGTGCTTTGGAGTCTTTCACTCCAATCTGGGTACCCAGGGGAACAGTATTTTGAGGTTTGGATGAAGTATGTTGCATCAACCCAGTAGTCTTCTGTGGGATAGATTGTGTAACAGGTGAAGATGATGACATACCCGGGCCAAAGCCACCTTGAGTTGTAGATGGGCTGGAGCTCTGATTGAAATTTTGAGAAGTGAATCCTGTTTGGGAACCATCAGTCCTCCCACCAACCCAACCAGAGGAATTAGGGCCCTGAGGAACGTTCATAGCACCTACTCCAGGTATTCCTTGGCTTGCAACACCTTGATGAGGCTGGAATCCAGAGCTAGGAAGTGGAGGCCGAGGTGGCCTTACCTGTTGAGTTTGCTGAGATGGAAAACCAAGTGAGCCACTTGCACCAGTACTTTGATTAGCGACTGGATTACCACTCAATGGTGTGGTGGATGCGTGTGCATTAATATTTGACTGAGAGCCTGGTGTAGCTGCAAAGTTTATCTGAGGAGCAGGGATTTTAGCTGAAGCCGGACCGTACAAAGCAGCCTTCACTAAATCAGCAGTCAACTCTCGCTTACTTTGTGCCACTGTAACAAGTTTAAGAGCATTATAAAATTCAGGACGACCAAGGAAACCACTTCGATTTTGATCAGCATATGTCCATATCTGCACATAAGCCAGAAAAATGAGTTTCTAGCGTTCAAAACAAATAATAGAAAATGGCAGACTTAAGAGTAACAGATATATTTACATGAAATGTTTGCATGTTTATCAGTACTGTTCCCATTGCTGAAACTATAATAATCATATACAATTCAATAAGAGCCCTAGGCATGTATGGCGATAGACAAAAATGTAAATTATGCAACTGTCATGCATCAGTTGAATATGATCTGAAAAGTAAATGTAAGGTCAGCTAAGAAAAAGTTCAGAACCAACTATGTTATATTACCACTGTTGAGATACAATTAGCTTATCAAATAACACCCTGCTCGTAATCTAAATGTTAAGAGTTCAAAGCCATAATCAGATAATTAAGAACACGCTCCTTCCCCAGATTAAGACCTTGCTTCAATTCTTCATTTTAGTCAATATCATCAAGAATTACCAAGTCTTATTCCCAATAAATCTAAAATAAACTACAATTTTTTTTTTTTTTGCCACCCTGTTTGAATTTTGATCCATTACTTCATCTACTGCTCTAGAAGATTTAATGCAACCGAACCAAGCCAAGTTAATTTTGGTCATCTTTCCATCATTTAACCTGTTCTACTAGAATTGCATCACTCATTATAAAATCAAGTTTCTTAATGTCTTCACAAGGTATACCCCAATCATACAAGTCGTTATTTCTTATTTATACTCAATTGCTGCACCTAATTTGGTTACATATATTTTCATTCCTTGCCTAATCTATTCTATATGGTCCATCTTAACATCCTCATTTCCGCTACTTGCATCTTATCGATATTTTGTTATTTAACAACCCAAAAGTAATACCATAAAGCATGATTGGTCTAATAACTATTATGGGGTTGAAAATAAGGCTGTACATACCCTAAGTCGTGTCACTACTGCTATACACTCTATGAGCAATAATGTGGTAAGTTTTGTGTGATTTAAGACAAATATCGTCATTGTCCAGATTTCAGTTTCATCTTTAAACACCTCTGAAGTAACAGTCAAGAACATGTGAACGTTCTTGGATAGGTATCTTTCCAAAGGATTAGATGTGTATCCATCATACTTAGAGATTTTAGAGATTTTTTTGGTTGACAACTATACACCAAAGGTCCTACGGGATGTTTAGTTAGGGATAAGCAATTGCCTTAGTGGAAGATAGGTTTTATGGCCCTCCCAAAAAGGGACATTGTTTGCATTGTTTCCTCGTGTGGCACGTGTCAATTGGGCAAGACTAAAAACCCCTGGGATATACACACCACTTCCAATTCCACGTGCATACCACTTGCATGACCATAGTATGGACTTTATTCTAGGACTGCCTCAAATTGCTAGGAGTCACAATACTATTTTCATAGTTGCGGACATGTTCTATAATAGCACATTTTATTCCCAGTTTAAAAACTATTGATGCCGCCTGGGTCACTAAATTTTTCTTCAAGAAAATTGCTCATTTACGTGTATTGCAATCGATAGTTATGTCTGATCGAGGTGCTAAGTTTATTAGTTACTTCTAGAAAACTCGGAAAAAAATTTGGCACATCTCTACAATATTCCTCAGCTTAGTGCGGGAGAAGCCGGGTAACTAAAACTTGTTTTTATATATGATTGAGTTTTCATAATAATAATTTACGTAGTAAGTGAGAAAGGATATCAATTTTCCCACCAGCATTGATGATATCTTTCTCTTTTTACAAATGCTCTCACCTCGGAGTAGTTTTGATAAACTGGTTCCCAAATTTCTTGCGTCGTTGAGAGGTATATACATGTACAATCGACTTCAGATTGCATAGTGTTCTATAAGCATGATATTATTTAGAAGCCATTTATCCTAAGCAAAAACTTTTGATATGTCTTGCTAATTACTAGACCAAGCAAACGATTTAGTTTTCCCTTCCCTTCAAGTAAGTTTTCACTAAATGTGACCTCTCAAGATGGTTTCCACCGTTGACTTTAAAGGAACCTACTACACTTTGAAGTTCGGCAGTTTTTTCTGGGTTAAGAATCAATATGTTTAGAGGTATATGTCATGATGCAATGTGATTATACATTTGAACAGAAAGATAAGGTAGAAAAATAACAACACAGTCAGCCAAAATAAATATACGCAATGAAGGTCGAAATGGAAAAGTACAATAGGATGGCTCCAATACCATGTAGACAGCCTGGGCTTAGTGAAATTTTCACCCTCTTATTCATAGAATGGAATACAACACATTTATTGTTGTTAAATACAAAAAGGCAAAAATTCTATGATAAATTGGCCATCACTAATTACAAGAAAACACTGCTCAAATACGTCAATGTGGATAAAATCCTAAATTTATTATTTTTCAACTATGCCTCTATGCAACTCACATATTCTTACAGGCACTAGCAGATTCTCCAATAGAATGGTGAAAAGATAATCTCTACCGTTGTTGTCACCACATCTTGTATTGATATAGTTAATAGAAATTCCTTCTCTAGCACCCTCCATATTGCTTCCCCATGTACCCTGATATAAGGTTTTCTATAAACTAATATAAACCACACACAAATCTCCCACGCATAAAACGGAAGTCTGAGAGCTTTGTATCATATCTTAAACTATGCTTAATCATTATCCAATAATTCATAGGTATCATCACTCATGAGATTATTACTTCTCTAATTTGAACAATTGTGAAAATTTAATTTATTCTTAAAGATTGGCACAGGCTGGAAACCAAATGCTTCAATCCGCAATTAACGTCATCGACCGTATTAAAGATAAAATGTACATTGAACTCACAAGAAATATCATAATCAAGAGATTGTGCAGATAAAAATTCCATCTAGCCCAATTGTTGCTCGCCTTCAAATCCATATCCGCATATCAAGTATGGTTATTGTTTCTGACGAATCCAAAGTTTTTCTGTAGGGGATAAAAACAATGCACCAAGGGATATACACACACAGCTAGAGAGCTATATAATATGGTATTAATTAAGAACCCCCAGATCTATGCAGCAGAAGCAGCGATCTGATTCCCTAGAACCTTGCTTGTCAGCTATATCCCGCTCGGACATGAGAATAAGGCACTATAGCTTGCCTGTGCGTGACTTCTACTATTCGTCTCAGTTTAACAGTTAACCCACACAGTCCCAACAATATGCACAGCAACTTATTCTGCTGTTGTTTGTATCTGTTTTATGATTTCTTCTTCTTAAAACAAGAGTGACTTCTCTCGTCACCTATTCATTTCCCTATTTTAAATAACAAAAATGCTTTAATTGTTGCCTTCATATTCCTCATCTAGATGTACCCTGAAATCGACTGCTGAGGATTGAGAATTTAAACATAGCTCAAATTACATAATCATCTACTCCTACTATTCCACCGGTAATTAACAGAGTATCTACTACCCCGTTCAATTGTAATCCAAACTGTTGACAGTCATCACCGTAATTATTATTGAGCTCAAAGAAATTCATAATTGTATTAACCACAGAATTAAAAACGTCTAACTGGGTACCAAAATGAAATAATAAATACAAAAAAGGCAGGGGAACCTGAGCAAGGACTGGTGTGGGTAAATTGGTCCCTCTAAAAAACGCAACAGCCTCGTTGCCACTGATCCGACCGTCCCGATCCATATCAGCTCTCTGGAAATAGGCCTCAAATTGATCCATACTTGGACTCTGCCCCGCCATTTCCTGAATATAAATCTAAAAATTCTCCTCTAGAAATAAAATCCACCAATTATATTTCCTTAATCTTTGGGATCGAATCCACGAATGAGTCCACAGATCGACAAAGATCATTCAACATGCAAGGAGAGACAGTTTACAAGATCCGACAGCTCCACCGACTGCTATGGCGGGTCGGACCCGAGACCTTGAAGATATTGGGTTATGCGGATAGGGCTAGATTAATAATTTGATTTGATTAGTAATAATCATAGAGTGATGACATCAGAGTTTAATGGAAGAGTGTGCTGTCGATTATGTGTTGGAAATTGAACAGAATAAGCACAGTGCATCGGATTTTGGGAATGAATTTTTTGGAAATTTTGATTCACTCCAGGTTTTGTATTGGGAATTTTTTCTGTTTTTCGTTGGAATTTAGGACGAAAGATTTATGTATTTACAACTATACCTCTCCAACGTTGGGTGGGTGTGGTGTGGGGATTTAAAAATTATCTTCCGTTCAATGATTAATCTATCTCCAGAATTTACAATTATTTTTTTAATGGAAAAGATTACCCTCAAAATACTAATGTATTTATTTTAAATTTAAGCAATATAAAATTATTTATTTTAAAACATACTTATTTACTGTTCAGTAAAAAAATTTAAGCTTAGCTAAACATAATCTTGGTGAACAATTTAATTTGATGAAATGGCTTTTTTTTTTCTTTTTTTTTTTTAATTCTCATTATATAAAAAAGAAAGAGGGGTCGAATTCGGTGGAGAAAATATGTAGTTGTAATAAAAATGGTGAATTTTTCTAATTGTTTTGGGGTTCAAATGACAATATAAAATGTGTAGTGTGTACTATTGGAAAATATTATTTACAGAATTTTATAATCTTTGAACTTTGTGCATTTCATTTTATTTATTTATTTATTTGTGACAATACAAGAAAGAAATCTACGTACGAAGAACTAAGGGTCCGTTTGATTGTAAATGTGAAAAATAAGTGAAAAGAAAATGTTTTACATGAAATTAATTTGTCTAGAAATTATTTTACTGGAAATTGTAATTAATTGTGTTTGATTGATATAATTTTTCATGGAAAGTATTGAAAGTTTGATGTCCATTTGACTTCTTTTTTATAAAAATTGTTCATTAAAGTGATAATTTTTTTATCATTGGGTCTAGAATTTGTTCCAATTGCCAAAAAAATGAAAAAAATTACCGTACCAAATATCATTCATTTGACTTTGTTTTGCATAAAAAATGTTAACAAAAGTGATAAGTTTTTTTACCATTGTGTCTAGAATTTTTTCCAATTGCAAAGAAAAAAAAAGCACCTAGGAAAGTTTTTTCCAACCTAAATATCAAGAATTTATTTTCCTTAAAAAAAGTGGAAAATGAGGAAAGATGGAAAAAAATTTCCGAGGAAAATTTTGTCCATCAAACATTACAAAAGTTGAAAATTTTCCATGAAAAATGTTGTATATCTAACAAAGCCTAATCACAATAAATTTTACTTGTTAACGACGTCACGAAAGAAATATAAATTACGTGCAACACCATTTATTAGGCCTTTATATGCTTCTTGCCCACATTTATTCCTGACATCCCCATTCGTGAAAAAGGGAAAGAGCATGAAAAATAAAATTGTAAAGACACTCAAGTAGTTATGTCAATGAGTTGAGCCGGAAAAAAAAAAGCTCGGGCTCGACTCGAGCTTTTTTGGGTCCAAGCCGAGCCCAACCAAAAAAAATGAGGCTCGGCCCGAGCTTTCGATCAGAGCTTTAGCGGGCTGAACTTTTTTTTTTTTTTTGTGGCATCTTATAGCCTAATGTCGGATAACATATTATTTTATAAATGGGTGCCTATCCATTATAACAAAGTAATAAATCTTTTTAATGACTGATTTGAAATTTCG
>CAIGRH010120674.1:0-10752 GCA_903798295.1 Fraxinus nigra | reverse complement strand
ATGGTTATGGGGAAAATGCAAGTGCAGATGTTTTTGTGCATTTTGTTGGTGGTGGTTTGGCAGGAATGACAGCTGCTTCTACCACATATCCACTGGATCTCGTCAGGACACGGCTTGCTGCACAGGTACTGTAATCATAATGTGTTGTTTGTTAGCATTTTAAATTCACGTTCTCCCTCACCCACGCTGCTACCCAGTCTGCCATGCCCGGTGGATGCGTAGATACATATGCAGACTCAAAAAACCTCACATACCTAAAAGAAATATGTTTAAAAAACCTGATATAAATTGCAGGACAATGAGCAAAGATAACATGCATATAAAATTTCAAACGAAAACAAGTTTCTAGCTACTCTGTGTCGTCATTGGTGGCCTACTTTGCCTCTTCCTTTATACTTTTGTTTTCTATGGTCAGCTGCTTTTGGGGGATATCTCCCGTATACCTCAGTTATCCATGTCATTCCAATAATTTATTTTTTGAATTTTTATTTTAATGCTAAGGCTGAATTGAGTTAGTTTGGAAACTTTTTAGAGGAATACAATATATTACCGGGGCATTTGGCATGCGCTTCATACCATATGCAGGGATGAAGGTTTCTTTGGCTTGTACAAAGGACTCGGAGCAACATTATTGGTATATCTTCATCTCTTGCTTTGCTTCTTTGCATCTCTGGTTTTCTTTTCTCTTGCTGTTTGATAACTCATTTCATTTTTTTGGGTGGTTGCAGGGTGTTGGACCCAGTATAGCAATAAGCTTTTCTGTTTACGAGAGTTTGAGATCCTATTGGCATTCCCAAAGGTGAGAACATAGTTGTTGGGGGGCTGATGTATAATTTATTTAATATTCTAGTTTATGTCCTAATCCTCATTATTCTTGAGAATCACAATTTGATCTCTATCAGGCCCAATGATTCTGTTGTAGCAGTCAGCCTTGCTTGTGGCAGCCTTTCAGGCATTGCATCATCAACAGGTGATTGTGCTGTACTATCTGAAATGTATATTTTATGGAAAAATTGCAGCATTTGTCCCCAATTTTTAGTGTTTGTAGCAAATTGCTCCTCAATCTTTAAAATTGAACAGGAAATAGGAAAAAAAGTAAAGACGAAAGGAAAAGGGAAAAGACAAGAACCTTCGCCAACCCACTCAAGGTTGTTTGGATCTTAAATTGGATCGTATCGGTGGAGGGGTCTTGCGGATCGGATTGAGGATTGTAATATCCTGCTAAAGAATGATCTGAAATATTGAAAAATATAATAATAAAATTTCTAAGAACAAATTAACAACTATAAGACAAACAATAAAAAGATAAAAAAAAAAAAAAAGGGTTTTCAACTGCAGTCTACAACAAGGATTTTTGTCGAAGTAACTATTCAGACACGATGCTAAAAAAGGTCTTAGCTTTCCGAGCTTCTCTTCGTGCAGATGTATGAAGAAGAACATCCAAATAATTGCTTGGCTGTGGACGAACTGTATCCTCGTTTTCTGTTATCCATTCATCAATCATAAGAGATATCATCTGGAATTGCAGTTATGTATACCATAACTAGTGCTATCCTCGTTTTCTGTTATCCATTCACTAGTGCCATTCTTTTAGCGATCCTAGTGAATTGCAGTTATGTATACCATCTGAATCATTTTGTCTTTTTAGGATTGTAGGATCGTGCGATCTTATGATTCAGATCGCTATTTTGATAACCATGCACTCACTTCCCTGCAACAAACCAGCCCTGCCACTCAGTAAAGCGTATCACCATTCACTGCTCTCATCTCCCCTCCTAATTTTGGCTTCCTGCACTCCCAGTTTCCTGCCCCCACACCCCTATCTCCAAAACCCACCTCTCCTGACTTGGGTTTCTGGGCAGTTTCCCCTGGTTTTGGGACCCAGTCCCTCCTGGTATATTTTAGTTCTACGACCACGTGACTGTGAGAGTGTGTATGTTGAAGGATTTTTCTTCCTGGTTTATTTGAGAGAGGAAAATACTTCTTATTTTGTTTTTTCTTTTAATGAAAATAAGGGTAGAATTGTCCTTTTAACTAAAATTGGACAGAAACAGTCCATAAAGAGCACTTATGCAACTATATTGAAAGGTTGGGGACTGTATTATGCAGTTTTTCCTATTTTATAATATATCTTGTAGCTGGAAAGGTATCCTTATTCTTGTGTTTACATGTTCACCCTGTTAAGAATTTGGTGGACTTTCCTGATTTGGAATTTTAGAATTCAATTGAACCTCTTGTGGATCTACATAGTTTAGTTTAACATGTTTCTGATCATGGTGTCTGAAATTACTGTTTACAATTAGGGAATCACAAGAATACTTGGATACTGGTTGAGGTGAATTTTGAACCCAATTTTCTTGTATAACTTTGGCCAGAGCTGTACACGCACGAAGGGAAAGTGTTGATAAAACGAGGCTTTAAATTAGGATCTAATACAATTGGTCGTCCCACTAGAAAGCATTATATGACATTTTTGTTTGTTTATGCGTAATGCATTGCAGCAACATTCCCTTTGGATCTTGTGAGGCGAAGAATGCAATTGGAAGGGGCTGCTGGTAGGGCCCGAGTGTATAATACTGGGTTGTTCGGGACATTTAGGCACATTATCCATACTGAAGGTTCGCGTGGTCTGTACAGAGGGATTATGCCTGAATACTACAAGGTCGTTCCAAGTGTCGGGATTGCTTTCATGACGTATGAAACACTGAAGAAACTACTGTCACAAGGGCCTTTTAGTTCTTAATCTTTGCATCTAGCTAAGGATCTTCCTCCATGAAGTTTGTAACCCTTGTTTCACCAAGCTAGGATGTGCAAGTAAGGATCAGTTTAGGTTAAAATATAAGGCAATCAGAATTAGTATGTAAGTTTTCCTTGTGTTCTTGAAAAAATTCTGTGGTGGTAAATTTTATGGTGGCTACCAAGAACAATTTTTCGATGTGTAGGCTACTTGATAGCATTTTTTCTTGTGTCAGTTTTATCATTCGTAATATGTTTTTGTTATTTTTATTGTTCTAGGGTCATTTTTATCGTTATAAAATTTTGTTGCCTCTTTTTGTTTCCTATTCAAATTGTGTCTGTACTGATATTATTCCATGAATTATAAAGAAAGCACAGTACTATTTCCAAGTTGTTTTTGATGAGATGATGTTACCAATCCAGCATAGCATAATACCAATAAAGTGGGGTGTGCAAGGCAAAATCTGAGGTAATGCAAATAGAATCATCTTTCAGTGTAAAATGATACCCTATTCTACTTACCTGGCAGAAACAAACATGGCAGCACGGACCAGGCCGTCTAGCTGGGCAAATACCCCTAGAATTTTACTAGGCCTTCCACAGAGAAAAAATAACGACAGGTCTAGCTGGGCAAATACCCCTAGAATTTTATTGGATATTTACTACAGGCCTTCCACAGAGAAAAAATAACGAAACAGATTATGAATGGTACAGTATTAGGCAGCTTTGTGCAGAACTCCTACAGCTTCTTCCTTGCTTTGGGACACATCTTTCCCATCTTTGAATACGAGAAATTCCATCATCTCCACCCGGAAGAAAATGAAGCTTCCACATAAATGTGTGATGCAAGAACCGAAGTCTGTGCCAACCACACAGTGCCATGCTGGTCCATAACATTTATCAAAATCCTGTACAACACGAAGCAGCTTATTATTATGACAGCCCATACAGTTCAATTACCGTCCTAGACTCAAAATTCTCACTACAAAGGCAGGTCTCTCAAGAGTTATGTAATACTAAAAAATAGTCGTTGCAATCCACCTAGTTTTAAATTGGGCGATTTAACAAAACTTAAAGTAGCTCCAGGTCTCTTCATCCACGATGAGAGTGGGGTCTGAGCCTGTACAAAGAAAGTGCCCAATATGCTTATAACAAAAATGATCTCCTACTCATGGTGAGTATGATAAAATATGCCCATATGTGATGTGCAACGCCATGTCAACGGTCGCACGTGAGCAAGATAACTCCTACCCACCATGGGTAGGAGATCGTAGTCGTTATGAACCCATTATGATTACTTCGTTTTGTTGGTAAAGTGTAAACAAAAGTTCCACGCCTACTAGACACGGGGATGGTCCTCGGTTTATGAAGGAATTGGGCAACTCTTCCTTTACATATTAGTCTTCTGGGAAGGAAGCTTAAGTCTCAACAGTCTTGGACTGTTTCATTGCTACGATTTTTATGAACATTAGACAAGAACGAGTGTTAGACGATAATAAATACCTGTTTAATATAATAAGCTATGGATTGACAATCAGCAACTTCATGTAGATCCAGAGCCTGATAAGCCAACTCCATAGCATGGCTCTTCATTGCATCTGGCATGTCTGTTTCGCGAACTATTGCTTTTCCTTCCAACATTTTCAGCGGTAGTGTTTTTCAAAGATTCTTTATGCTCTGTTTGATGTGTTTAATTTCTTATTTATTGGTGCTTTTATATTATAATGAGGAATTTGCAAAATAATATTTGTGGACATTGAACGTGTGTAAATGGTTTCTTTAAACATTTTGATTTCTTACTTCCACAAAAAATCTAATTAGTTTTTTCGGAGTCAAATTTTGAGTGGCAAATCTCCTAGTCAAATTAGGCCAAGGCCTAGTTTTTGAGAATGTTGGCAAATCTCCTAGTCAAATGAGCTCGACCCCTTGAGCTTGGGTTGATTTGGGTATGGTATGAGCTCAGTCGACGGCTTGATACCACGTCCATATTAAGTATAGTGTCACAATATAACAAACGTATTGTAACATGTATCTAGTTTTTCCAGATTTTCTTGATTTCTCCTGAGATCGAT
Source organism: Fraxinus nigra (assembly GCA_903798295.1). Lineage (NCBI taxonomy): Eukaryota > Viridiplantae > Streptophyta > Magnoliopsida > Lamiales > Oleaceae > Fraxinus > Fraxinus nigra. Next base: position 5,944 of record CAIGRH010120674.1, on the reverse strand, counting down.
GTATTCTTGCCGATGCTCCACAAAAATTATAGATATTTTTCTATCAGGAAAGATCAAGCCCTCGAAGCAAAATATGTAGCATTCTGAGCCTGGCGATATTTTTTATCAATGAACTGTTTAACCAATTAAATAACCAGAAATTTAAAAGTGGTCCAAAGAGTAGTGAAATTTGGAAATTCTGTGGAAGATTCGAATCTTCTATTCTGTATGGTGACAATGCTATCAGTTTCATACTGGTCCCGTCGAGTCTCAATTCTCTGCTATGATTCATTGATGGAGTATTTTTCTGGTGAAGCAAAATTGTTCAGTCCTATTCTGGGTTCACATTATATCTCCTTAGTTACGAGAAAAAGAAATTTATTTATTCTGCTGCTGCGATAATTTGCGTGTTCGTTTCTCAACAGAATTTGATAATCTATTCAACTAAATGGGAGAAAAAAAAAAATTGAGTTCACATTAGCTACCAAGATAAAGAAGTCTAATTACAATTTCAATGACAAGATGAAAAAAATGCAAAAAGGGGCAAAATTTAGAGTTAAACAATGCAATTAAAAGGTGTGTGAAATTTGGATTTATGTATCATCTTCAGATTCCAGTAGAGTTTGAGCCACATAAGCCATTGTTGGGCGCTCGTGTCTATCTTCCTCTACACAAGAAAAGGCCGTTTTCTGCTAAATTTCCCTTCCAATCTTGGATCCACAAAAATGATTTTGCTACATGTACATCAAGAATTATATAATGAATCACATGATATTACATGGCACTTTACCATTTGCGAATTTAAAACACAATCAACTTTGTCATCTAATTTTTTTCCTCCATATCATATTTTGTAATCCATTATGTACAAGTAGCAAAATCCCGATAAAAATCTCCACCCGAAGGTACTGAATACACCTCCTGAGAATGATAAGAATTTAGCTCCTGTTCAATTCCCGTTAAAACAAAACTCTCTATTTCTCATACTTAATTTCAGACACACATTCACACAATAAAATATTTTGCACGAAAATTCAAATTTTTTTTCCTACTTTATAATCACACATTCTCCAAAAAATTACTATTCAAACCATCATTTTCCTTCAATTCCTCTTTATAATGGCTATCACACATAGACGCATGGTATATATATATATATATATAGAGAGAGAGAGAGAGAGAGAGAGAGAGTTGAATTGAGAAAAATAAAAGTTTCAAATAAACTTTTCGTAATATGCGTTACAAATTTTACGTATTTAACTAATATTTATTTTATATTTTTGTTGGAGGACCCTAAAGAATTTTAAATAAAAATATTATCATTTACATTTAGAAAGATCATTAATTTTGTACACGGGCCCAAGTTGAGACCGATAAATTTTATTATGTAAACAATGTCATAATTTGTCAAATATTCATTCATTGAGATTTCATAGTGTATAATATTTATTTCAGCATCATAAAGTCGATTTTGAATTGTGGAGATGTGATGATAACTACTAGCTTAAATTACACGAATAATTGAATTAGGAGTCTTTAATTTATTATCTAAGTAGCAAGTTAGTTCTCAATATTTTATTATAGTTACAAAATCATTTCTCGACTATGCAAAATCGTTTAACTCTTATTTGATTATCATGTGGCCCTTCTATGTCCATCTTTTGTGAAACTAGATTTTGTTTTTTAACTTGTATCGAGTACAAAAATTGAAGTGAGACATGTTTTTATGAGAATTACATAACAAGTTAACGATATCTGGACAATTTTATAGTTGTGTACTGATTGTGCGACTATACATAAAAGTAGACTTCAAATGTTTCATTCAAAACCAATTTTGTATCTTTTCAAAATTGAAACATAAGCTTGGCAGATTCATAAATAAAAAACCATTCAAATGAGTTCAATATAAAGCAGGGGTTCTTCTTATTTTAATAAAGAGAGATTCTTCAACAATTTGTATACAAGAGTTTTCACGTCACGCTATAATGTGAAGCAGCATTACATTCGAAAGAACCATTATTACAATCTCATACGGTTGTTTTTGACACCCTCCTTGCCAGAATTATCCAAGAAAGAACACGATAAAACACGCAAAAGGCCAACATTATTCCGACATTTACCCACCTCATGTCCTTGTCAAGTCCTCGACTCTTCAACACGTCCCATCCCGTGAGCATGCATTCCGACTGACCACCAATTCTAGAGAGACATTCGTGTCTCTCGTTCCAATACTCATTCGTGAGCAGGGAATCCAACGGATACCTATAAAGCGATACATAGTACATGAAAAGCCAGTATTTTGGAATGAACTCTTTCGGAATGAAGTAGCCCGAAAAAAGAAAGAACGCGCCAAGAACAGTGCAAATCAGAGAATTCCCCGAGATGAAATCTGGAGAAACGACACTCAAGAACAGCACCAAAGAACTTGCCATCAGTACAATAAGCCAAACCACAAACATGAAAAATATGAAAGCAGAAATCGAGGGATTAAGTCCTACTATCCAATATAATGGGACAGAAAAAAGAATGGCCACTACGAATAGAAAGGGAAAGAAGATTATGGTATTGGCAATTAGGTACGAGGAAGTGTTGTAAGCTCCCCGCGATGCTTCCTTCATCAGAACGTGTCGTTCTTGAAGGTAAATCGGAAGGGCTTCAACTGTTGAAGATAGAAGAAAGCTAAGACTAAACGCGAATAGCCCTAAACGTTCTGCGACTCCACCTTCGTCGTTCCTAACTTTTATATAAACGCTCCCTAGCCCCAACCCTCCTACAATGGCTTGCATTGTTCGCGCCAAGAATAACTGCTTTGTTCTATAGATTATCTTCCAAAACCTAACACAAAGCACCATTATCTCAAACAATCTCAAATAGTAAGTATCACCTGCTGTTTGTCTGTCAACGAGTAATTCCTGAACTACATCGACTTCTTTTTTCCATATCAAACAGGAAACCTGTTTTTGTGCTTTATCCTCTTCACCAGAGACGAGATTTTTCGAGTACGACTCTTCTAACCTCGAAATAACTTCCATGGAAAACTCCAGGGCATTTATTTGCACCGGAATTGTATATCCCAATCTCGTAATAGTTTCTTCCAATGATTCAAGTGAACCATTGTGGACTACAGAGCCATTAGAAAGGATCAAGAATTTGGATATGTATTGAAAAATCCTATAGCTAGGCTGGTGAATAGACAAGACTATGATTCTTTGTTTAGCTTGAGCCATGGAGGAAAGCAACACGATAACTTGAAGAGCTGAAGTGCTATCTAGTCCTGAAGTTGGTTCGTCGAGGAGTAAAATAGGCGGATCGTGAATCATGTCTACGCCAATTGATACCCTCTTTTTTTCTCCACCTGAAATCCCTCGGTTTTCCTCATCCCCTACAAAACTATCCGCCACGTGAACAAGGCCGAGTTCTTGCATCAAGCCCTCGACTCGGTCTACTCTTTCTCTGTGGCTCATTTCTTTGAGCCTAAAATTTGCACTAAACATCAGTGTTTCCTTAACAGTAAGTAGAGGAAGTAAGGTGTCATCTTGAGCTACAAATCCACATATCTTCCTCAGCTGAGCTTGACTAGTTATCTCATGACCATTAAGTGAAATACTCTTCGGATCAAAGTCTCTGTTTCTTACCCTCCCAGAAACAACTCGTAAGAGAGTAGACTTTCCGGTGCCACTTGGGCCAACTACAGCTAGAATCTCAGAACTTCTTGCTGTGAAAGAGACCGATTTCAGAATGTTGATCGTCTTATCCCTCTTCCTTCCACGGAAAATCATCGTGGATATTGACGAATTTCGGTGTATAGTGTAGGAAAGATTGGATATACATAATTTGTTGACAGATTTGGATTGGTGATGTTGTAATGGGGAGTGGTATGAGGAAGAGGACTGACTGGTGGACTCTTCAGGCGAGCCAGACGTCGAGAAGAGTACGACTGAATCTTCTTCCAGGCTTGGTCTTGGAGGTTGAAAGCATAAGGCCATTGTTTCTAGCTCCAAGTGTATGAAATTGTGGATTGGGTGGTGGGGGGAGGTGGTCGATTTGAAGGGAGAAGGTTTGGAGTTTGGAAGAGGAGGGTAGACCTACCAGCCAGATTGCAGCAAACGCTTTCTAATATGGTTGAAGAAGGTAAAACATTTGGCAATGGTTGGTGATCCAATGAGTTTGACTAACTTTGCATATATTTATATGTATCTACAAGATACTAAGGTCCATATTTGGCAATGGTTGGTGATCCAATGAGTTTGACTAACTTTGCATATATTTATATGTATCTACAAGATATTAAGGTCCATAGGATAAGTTTTTATTATAAGCAATCAAAATTTGATGCAAAGCCTTGGGGAAGACACCCGAAAACATGGTGACAAAATTCATACTCTAATTCTGTATAAAACCTAAGAGCATATTTGATATGCAAAATTGTCAGGACAATAATAAACAAGTATCTCACATACCTCTTTGCATTAAGCATATTTAATCTAACATACCAAACATGCCGACACTGCATATGCAACCTAAATGGCATACAAGGCTTATCTCACAAGAGAGATTTCCACCAAATTTTACTTGTGCTCGAGTAAGGAGTGTGCCCTCTAGTTTCATTAGGCCCCTATTTGGCCCCCATCTTCCTCAAACTCATTTTCAACTATATATTTCATGAGATCCATAATTTTTATCAACTTTCCACCTACGCATTTCATCAGCTTTTATCAAAATCTAATTTTAATCCAAACTAAACAAAGGGCTATGATGCTGATTTAAATTCAAAAGCAACAGAACTTGTCAAACAGCAGAACCTGCTATTAAATTGAGTACTTTCAACATTCTTCGAATTAAATAGGATTATTTACAAAACAGTCTTTCATCCCAATGGACAAGGCGACCGAAAGAATTAAGAATTGCTGTATATAAAAATAATCAGTGTAAAGCATTATTGTCATTCCCAGTTGCTCTGCACTGGTTTTCATGGTGGGGTTGGCTGATCCTCAGACTTGAAGACGGCCATTATTCGAGACTCTGAAATACGCTGCCTCTTATTAAGGACATCAATGTAATTCTGAATTCTATTCCGGTCTGAGCTTTTGAGAGAAAATGGGGGATTTAGAACGAGGGATGGTGCTTCCACCAGAAGAAATGTCAACAGCCGAACTGCTTAAGTTACGGCAACTTCTGTATCGCCCATATACTCGTCAACCTGCAATCCCATGCACAGCACAATTAAACAATTTTAGAAATTGTATATAGGTTTCGACATTCCCCAAATCTAAATATCAGTAACCTACATTTAAATAATTCTCAACTCTTGTATAATTGAAGTCAGAGATTGTTGCATGAAACAAAGTCTCCAACTCCAAGGTAGAATAGTAAAATTAATATTCAAGAACAAAACTGAAGAATGACGAAAGTGATGCAATACAACAATAATTACTAAGAAATTTTTTACCTCACTGTAGCGCGGATTCATCATTTTCATCTACTAAATTTATTAGAATTTGATCGAATATATAACATAAAATGAACAATGGACAATGAAATATTCATATGGGTTTATTGCCATAATTGTGGATCATGCACATCTGGATTTTGCAGTGGTCTAGGCTTTGACCCAAAAGTCCGCTTTGGATTGTGACTACCACTTCATTGGCAGCCAGAAGAAGATGACATTCTAATCACTCCAAAACCTATTTTAGTCACTCTACGCCAGTGTACTTACAATAATATAGTCATTTCATTATGGAATTCAATTTACTGCCATGTTTGGCCAAGCTTCAAAAGTTCGATTCAAGTTTTCAGTAGCTTACTTCATTTCCATCTCACATAAAGTTCAATCGTAGACCAAGTGTGGCAAAGATATTTTTTAAGCTGGTCAAACATAATTTTTAACCATATATTCCTTGGGACCTACAACTTTTATCTAATTTTTACTACAAAATCCTCGAAATCTAAAAGCACTTAAAAG
>CAIGRH010120580.1:0-10057 GCA_903798295.1 Fraxinus nigra | reverse complement strand
TTTAAGCTATTCATCAAAAATTGGTATCAAGTTGTAAATTCGGTGTTTATATGTAAATCTGATATCAATTCTGCATATACGGTATCTATTGTTTAAATCCGGTATCAAAGTTGAAACAATTTTCCTACAACAAGTATTAGCTTCAACAGAAACATCAATATTGCTCGGCTTTCCTGTGGTGATTTACATCAATATAACACTGCACAGGCATCTTAAAAATCCTATTTATTTTTTATGTATAAAAACTTGGTCAGGAATTAAAGCAGGTAGATATCTGCAAATGGTTTATTCTTTTCCTAGCACTGACACAAATTTGAACTTGTATCTTACAGGTGGATGTTGTACCCATTCAATGCCCTTCTTTGACCTCAATTTGCCATCTATAATGACAGAAGAAAGCTTGAGCGAGGTAGTTTCTTCCCAGTTTGCACCAATAACTCCAGAGAAGACCACAAGAGCGGATGATAGACAGCAGTTGGGCATGCCAAATTTAAGCATAAATGAGATGCTTGGCATAAAAGATGTGCAGCTGAAGGAAACCTCCATCAAGAGGGTCGAATTAGAGGGAATCCACCAAAATAAAGAACAATCTCAGTTGGTTGTCGATCAATTATGTGAAACCATGTCCACACAGTTGGAGGAGAACCACAAGCCTGACAAGGGAGGCACTGGGGATGTTGACTTGATCAAAACACCACAGCGGAAACCAAGAAGAAAAAAGCACAGGCCCAAAGTGATAATAGAAGGCCAATCTCAAATAACTCCTAAACCAAGAGTCGAAAGGCCTTCTGATCGCCAGGGAACCACAAAAGGAAAGAGAAAATATGTTCAGAGAAAAGGAGTTAACAATCCCACAGAAGGCATTCCCTTCGAAAGGGAAATAAATGGATGCGATACAATCATAAAGTCCTCAAGTGCCGAGGAAACCATGAACAGTAAGAGAAAGTATGTCAGAAGAGAAGGAGTCAACAAAGCTGCAGCCAATACCTTGGACCAGGATGCCTGTGAAACAACAGATCCAAAAACAATTCGGCAAACTAGAAATTCCTGCAGGAGATCACTGAAGTTTGACTTTGAAGGACAAGAGAGAGATGAAAGCAATTTTGACGTGGAACCGCAAGCACAGAACTTCAATTCAAAAGATCAATCAGGATCAACCATGCAGCGCAGACTGGGGAGGGAAGAAGCAACAATGAAGAAGACTGAAGTGAGCATTGCTTATGATCTTGCACTCCCTACGAAGCAAGTAATGGAAGGTCACCTGCCAAACCTTGAAGGACATTACTCTAGCTCCTCACCTCATTCCAAGACAGATACACTACACGATAAATTAACACTCGTGGATCAAAAAACATGTATAAGAGGAAAATGTCAAATTATATTTTCGGATTTCACTCACGATAAAGAAGGAAATACTGTACAGGTGAATTCCAATGCTCAGTTGACTCAAAAGAGCCCAAGTGACTCAGACTGCAGTAGTGGCACATGGTTGATACTAGAAAGAGATTTAAAAAGACAGCATAAGGGTACAACTCTTGTAGCAGAATTTGGCAGGTCAAATTCAACTGAGACTTTTCACAATTCTTTGCAGGCATACAGTGCTATTTTTCGACAAAATGCATATAACTTTAACTGCACTCCTGGCATTCATTTTCCTGCAATGTACAAGACAGAGAGAATTGAGAAAGGACTCGATTCAGCAATTTCCAGCACGCACACAGTTATTGCCTCTGAAAATCGTGCAATTGCTCCACTTGATTATGCTCAAAATGAACAGCAGAATATCGAATTTCTGTCAACTTTGGGACCTACAGAGAGGTTGGAAAAAAAGAAATCCAAAGAAACTGATCCAGTATTTAACTTGGGGTCACTCCTGGAAATGTGTAAACAAGTGTTAGGTTCTCCGGGCCCTGGAGCAACAACATCCAAAACTATTGATACCAGTGCGAAAATGACGAAAAAGAAGCGGTCAAAGAGAAAATTGAATATCAAGTCAACACTGAAAAATATGCGTAGTCACCATAAATTGGTCACCAGATCAATGGGTAATTAATAGACTTGTATGATTGCTACCTTTCACAAAACAATCCTTTCTGAATCTCTTTTGGCATTTAATGCAGGTTCTCCTCTTGCTAAAACATGGATGTGCAGGTCTCCAGTTGATTCTATCATTGAGCAATGTAACAGACTTGATTTAAATGCAGTGAGCAGCCAAGATGCGGCTATAGAGCACAATACATTTAGGGCCTACGGCATGCATTATGAAGAGCAACATGCCCTTGTTCCGTATCAAAGAAGTGAAGCTCTTGTCCCTTTTGACAGCTCATTTTATCTGGGTAAAAGACGTCGCCCACGGCCCAAAGTTGATCTTGATGATGAGACAAATAGGGTGTGGAAATTATTGTTAGAGAATATTAACAGTGAAGGAATTGATGGCACAGATGAAGAAAATGAAAAATGGTGGGAAGAAGAACGGAGAGTGTTTCGTGGAAGAGCAGACTCATTTATTGCACGCATGCATCTTGTCCAAGGTATTTGTGCACAGATATCAAATAACCCAATAGTTGTCTAATTTATTAATTTCAGCTGGGATATACATTTTCTCTTCCTTTAAGAACAATATTGGTTAGAAATGTAAGTGCTATCAATAAAAATGTTGAACTGACCAGAGGAATTAGCTGAACACCCCATTATTATTAGCCATGCAATAAATTGGGATTACAGATGAGTGTTGGAACAAGTCAACTATTGATTATCCGCAATCATGAGGGAATGAAATCTATAGCCTATTACTGAATTCAGCATGCAAAATTCCAATTAGATGCCCTTCCATTCACACACACCAAAAAATAAATAAATAAACTCCCACACGATATATTTGTGTGTTATCCATGAAGACAGAGTTACAAGCTTGCACCTGAACTATTTCAGGAGCCTAATATGCTCTCTTGTGCTGCATTTAGAAAATAAAATACTCTAATAACAGGATTCACTAAATTTCTGAACACTTCATGTGGCTATGTATTATTTCACAGGGGACAGACGGTTTTCTCCATGGAAGGGATCCGTTTTAGATTCTGTAATTGGAGTTTTTCTCACTCAGAATGTTTCAGATCATCTTTCTAGGTTTGTTAAACCTTTAAACGTTTCAGAATTCTTATTAACTAAACTTCTACAGAGTTCAGCTGATGAGTTCCCCAGGAAAATCTCTTTAATATGCTTATTCATTCTTGCAGCTCTGCCTTCATGTCACTTGCTGCACGATTCCCATTTGAACCAGAAAGCGACCTAGGACAATCATGTCAAGATGTAGTGAGAATCATAGCCAGAGAACCCGAAATATGTGATCTGGATCCAGATGATACAATTGGATGGAATGAAGTGCTAAATCAGCCAACCTGTAGCAAGGATTCTAAGATGCTTCTTCCGGACTCTGACTATGATGACATTAGAGAAGTTGTCTACAGTGTCAAGTCCTCTGGAAATAGCTTTGATGGCACCATACCGAAGGATAACCTAAGTGGCCAATTGTCAGGCTTCTCTACAAATGGTCCAGTTGCATCCCTAGAATCTACAGTGAACAAGTCAGCAGGTTTCATTGGGGATGAAAGAGACTTGGATGATACACTTTCTTCTCCAAGTTCTTTGATTTACTCTCCGAACTCTGCAGATTCTATCATTGCTCTAACAGGCGAAAGAACTGAATCTTGCTCACTGAGGACCTTAGAGGCAGAACCACCAGCTGGAAGTAAACCTAACACAAACAGTATTATTTGCTCTACTTCTTATGTAAAGCTATCACGGATGGAACGAACCATACTGCATGGAGATAACAATCGAAGGAATGAAAATAAATTGTCCAATATGGATCTGCAAATCGAATCAGTAAGTATGGTCCCTGACTCACAAAATCAAAATGAGAACCTGTCAGATAATGCCTGCAGTGAGCCAACCTTGCATCTGACACCCAGTTCAGGAGCAGAAGAAGCAGGACACTTTGACAAACCTCGAAAGAATGGTGAAAGCTCGAATATTGCCAATGAAAAAGAACTTTTTGAGATGGAACTAAGTGGGTCATCGGCAGAATATACGACCAAAACTACATTGCAGAAGTTCTTGGCTATCAGTTGCGAAGTACCAATATCCTGTAGTGAAAAGGCTCACTCAAGCAACCATCTAATGGACATGTACCAGAAGATAGCTGAAAATCCTACAGGAAAACTGGAGTCACAGTTTCAATTTGAAGAAAATAACTATAAAATGCAGGAAGTATCAAACATACCGGTTTTACAACAAAATTCGACAGATATCATGGCTAGTAGCAATATTGATAATTCAAGAACGTTTGAGAACAAAGAAGTGGACTCAAATTTGAAAGATCCTGGTAAAATAGTAATTGAACGTAAATTAAAGAGGGGGAGATTTAGAAAAGAGAAACATAACCCAGTTGACTGGGATAGCTTAAGGAAACAAGCACCAGAAGATGGTAGAAGAAGAGAGAGGACAGCAAACACGATGGACTCAGTGGACTGGGATGCAGTGAGATGTGCAGATGTTAATGAGATTGCCCAAACCATCAAAGAAAGGGGAATGAACAATATGCTGGCAGAGAGAATCAAGGTTTAAGTTTGAAATCAACAAAAGAATTGACTCCTTTGAATATTTAAATCTCAGTTGGCATACGATAGTTAGACACAAAGAAAGCCCTTTTCACAGTTGATAATCATTTGGATAACTTGTGCAGGACTTCCTCAATCGCCTAGTTAGAGACCATGGAAGCATTGATCTGGAATGGCTAAGGGATATTCCACCAGACAAAGCAAAGTAAGCCATTCGACCAAATGTATTTTGCATGGTCAAATAACACTATGCATTTAGAACTTTTTATATATTTCAGAGAGTATTTGTTGAGCGTACGAGGTTTGGGTTTGAAAAGCGTGGAATGCGTGCGGCTTTTGACACTACATCACTTAGCTTTTCCAGTAAGATTTAAGCTTAATTGCAGATCCTTCAATTTATACGTAAGAGAATTTTACTAACCTATCTGTATTTGTGTACCCAAAAGGTTGACACGAATGTTGGGCGCATAGCCGTAAGATTGGGATGGGTACCTCTCCAACCATTGCCTGAGTCACTTCAGCTGCATCTTCTAGAACTGTGAGTATTCTAAGCCTCTTAATTTCATGTTACAGGAGCTTCAAAAGATAATAACTAGTGCAGTTGTCCTCGTATAGGTACCCAGTATTGGAATCTATTCAAAAATATCTGTGGCCACGCCTCTGCAAGCTTGATCAAAGAACACTGTAATCACTATTTATTTACTAATTTATACTTTGCTAATTGATAGTTAATTAATTCATAATTGAAGTGTTTAAGATGTTAATTCATTGCAGATATGAGCTGCATTACCAGATGATTACTTTTGGAAAGGTATGCCACAGTTACTGAAGAATGTCTTCTATATTCCAAAAATATTGAAGAAATTTACAGGTAAGCCAAAGGTAAGCTCTTCTATTTTTTCAGGTCTTTTGTACCAAGAGCAAACCAAATTGCAATGCTTGTCCAATGAGAGGAGAATGCAGACATTTTGCGAGTGCATTTGCAAGGTTTACATACTCAATTTTTATTGCAGCTGAACAAGGATTTCCCTTTTCCCATCATTTTAGTGCAAGAGTTCTTATAGTTGTCAGAGTGCATTTCTCAATAGAATATCTGGTTAATAAATATCCAGTAATATTCCAAAAAAAAAGCTAGAATCTACTCAGAAGGTAGACCTGAAACATTAGGAGAGTAAAGACCATTATTCGGCAGTTTAAATAATATATACTTTAATATACCCCTATGGACAGTATACCTTAGAAAAATAAATATGGGAAGAAACTGCAAAACATGAAAAGATATTCCTTATATGAGCAAAAACCAACTCTAGCCTTTTAGATTCGCTGAACCAGTACAACACAGATTGTAAGCTTTGGAAGCCACATCCGAACCAAATTAAGATATGTACTTCAAGACTCCCATATGAATAAGTGAACGAAACCATGTAAATCACATTTCATATAACGGAATCGTATAAATATGCATGCAGCGCGAGGCTAGCTCTTCCGGCACCAGAGGAGAAAAACATTGTAGGCGCAATAGAAAACAACTCATCTGATCAGAATGCTGTGAAAATTATCAACTCTTTGCGGTTACCTTTAGCTCATCAATTGGAAGCGCGCACTGAAGTCATCAACTCTGAACCCATTATTGAAGTGCCGGCTACACCAGAGCCCTTTGTTGAAATGCCAGCAACTCCAGAACCAGACCCAACACAAGATCCAGAATGTGACATTGAGGACAACTTCGAATATTCTGATGATATTCCTACTATTCAACTCAATTTGGAAGGGTTTACTCAGAATTTGCAGGAAATTATGCAAAAACAGATGGAACTACAGGAGGGTGAAATGTCAAAGGCGCTAGTAGCTTTAACTCCAGAAGCAGCTTCAATCCCTATGCCTAAACTTAAGAATGTGAACCGACTCAGAACAGAGCATCAAGTGTAAGCAAACACTTCTGCTATTAATCATGATTAATGTGCCACCCCTAAGGTAATAGCAGATAAATTTGATTAGTGCAAGCCTATTATTCATCAACTTTCTGAGAGAAGGAAGCAAGTTACTAGTATTTCATAAAATTTATGCTTTTTACTAATTAATTTTCATTTTGGGGAGCACGATAATGCATATGGTAATTCTTGAGGAATATTATTAATTATTTTCTCCTTCTATAGTTATGAGCTTCCAGATTCACATCCTCTGCTGCAAAGAGTAAGCAACATTGTATCAGCTTTCATTCAATGTATAATTTACTTAGCTGTACAAGCCAATTTTTCATTGATACCTATATTTTCTTAATTTGCAGATGGATAAAAGAGAACCAGATGATCCCTGCTCATACCTACTTGCAATATGGACCCCAGGTAATGAAACGTCATAAATCTTCTAAAGCACACTTGCAGGACCCTTCCTGGAGAATGAAAATAATAACTGCTAATTTTATAGGCGAAGTATGTAATTCAGAAGACAAAGTAAATCATATGACAGACCAACTTAAATTCACCTTAGTACTAACTGATTCTATCATATCAGGTGAAACTGCAGACAGTATTCAGCCACCAGAAAGACATTGCAGCTCCCAAGAATCTGGGAATCTGTGCACTGATGAAACATGTTTTTCATGCAATACTATCCGCGAAGGGAACTCGCAAATCATTAGAGGCACCCTTCTGGTAAGGGAAAGCTGTAACATTTTATATCATAATGGTATCTACAAAAAAGTATGACGTGGATCGAACTTTTGCAAAAGGACAAAATTCCTTTTTTTAATCTAAGCCATCATAACCAATTATGACAGATACCCTGCAGAACAGCTATGAGAGGAAGCTTTCCACTCAATGGTACCTATTTTCAAGTCAATGAGGTAAGATTGGATGAAGTCCTTGCAAATTAAATTACTCAACTCCTGAAATGGACCTAGGATTTAAAATTTGTTAATGCAGGTGTTTGCTGACCATGAATCTAGCCTGAATCCTATCAATATTCCAAGAGACTGGTTATGGAATTTGCCACGAAAAACAGTGTACTTTGGAACCTCCATACCCACAATATTTAAAGGTAAAAGGGTCATAAATAATTGGGTTGCCATTCATGATAGTTATTTCCAAGAAAGCCTTATATTACATCTCTGTATTTATAACAGGGCTAACAACAGAAGGTATTCAGTACTGTTTTTGGAGAGGTATGTGCAGATGTTAGACCTTGTATTAATCTAACTACCTCAATATTTCAATATATCAAGATGCAGATGTCTTAACAGAAGTTTAGGTAAATTGAGTACCATTCCAATCAAGCCAGTATAGCTCTTGTCTCATTCTGCATTTCTACACAAGGCTAAATAACCACAAATGAAAATTAAATAGTTAAACCCAATTGAATGTACTCTCAAAATAAGATTGTTAAGCCTCGTGATAAGAAAATGAACTATTTTTCGCACTTGTTTGCCATTTGAATAAGATCTTTCAGACATGAAAAAAGCTCACACGAAATGCTTGTATATGCCCCATAAAGGAGACTATGGTTCTGCCATTTCATACTTTCTCCACTGACTTTATGATTTATTCTTTACTCTAGATTTCTCTAGTTGGATAGATACACAAACTAGATCACAACATGATTGGTCAAGTTAAACCGCCATGAAACTTTTTAATTTTAAGCAAATACATCCCACAGAATAGGTATCTGTCAATTGACATTCATCTTAGCAAAAGCAAAAGAGTATTACACCATTCACCTCTAAGCAAGAACCATGACTATCATGTGGACATATACTCAACATCTTACCCAACAAGCTAATGACAGTTGTAGTACTTGTACATCTTCATCTCTGGTCCTAAAGATAGGAGTTTGTCATCAAATTCTAGTAGCTTCATTTATGTGGTGGGACACAGAATCAATGTTTATTCACAGTCTCATTATAATGTCCTGAAAGCAACTTCACCTGGGCGTTCCACTCATAACAACTTATCATGTTTCCCAGGCTTTGTCTGTGTAAGGGGATTCGACCGAAAGACAAGAGCACCACGTCCTCTCATTGCTAGATTGCATTTCCCAGCCAGTAAGTTAACAAAGGTAAAGTGAAGGACAGGTGAGAATTAAGTATCATCCCGCTCACCATAGCTAACAGTAGGATTATGTAGAAACAGCAATGGCAGGCCTGGAATCAGAGCAATGTTCTTCACATTGCAAAAGGAAATTAAATCGGCCCATTTTATATATGAAAGGAAGGGACTTTGGGTCTGTTTAGAAATAAATCTTGATATTTCTGATCGAACAAGAAATGTTTCGTTACTGTTGACAGAGGCTGAAATAGAATGACATGTCTTTCTACTAGTTTATTACCTAATTTTTTTTAGTTATGTATTCCTGATTACTGGAGTTATAAGTAACTGGAGCAGAAAGGCAGTACTCTGAAGGCAATATACCTGGCTTTATGTCCAGTGGACAGTGATTTTTAAACTGTCTAAGCTTAAAAATTTACACATCAGCAAAAATGTTACTTTTAACTATCAAATTAGTATTGGAACCTAGTGATATCATATATCATATATGATAATATGTTGATAAATATGGAAATGTAATAACCTCTTACCTGCATATTGGAGCTTCTGTATGTGAATTCTTGCAGTTTAGTTGAATTTCTATTAGATGTGTGAAGGTGGTGGAAATTTTTGTGTGTGATGCCCAGTCATGGTTTTGCCTTGTATATTAACTGTTGGACTGCTTTAGGTCGGGTCGGGTGGTTTTTTTTTTCGCTTACTCGGGTAAACCACCATGACTTGTTTCTCCACGATTGGTGGTGGTCTACACAAGTCAATCTCAATGACAATCCATGATCACGCATCAATGAACAATGCTATTCAATTCGAGTGGTGTCATTCTAGGTAGCACTTAGCAGTGAGGTCTCTATCAAAAATGCATTCCAACTTCACTAGATAATTTGGCAGTGACATCACTACCATACGGATATTCCACTTCCATAGGTCATCTCACGTATTCTATTGGATCAGTATTACTATCTAGACCTGTTTGGAAATGAAAATTTATCTTAAAAACCTTAAGACGCTTAAATTTTCTACGAAAATGTTGTACGCCAAAATGTTGTAATAAATTTTCTAAAAAGTAAATTTCACTTACTTTTAAACTTTTGAGATTCTGTTGGATTTCATAAGAAAACTAATGCTTTACAGATTTATTGAATTTTTTAAACTTTATAGATGCTCCACGTATAGGAGCATTCCCCCTTACGGGGGCTCACAGGTCCCTCACTGTATCATGATTGTACTACTGTACGTGGAGCATTCCCCATCTCGAAAACTGTGACAGTAGTACAATTGTGATACAAAATCCTCGTGGATTCGTGAAGAAACCCGTCTACTTACAGTAGTTGACAAGTTAATTACAAAGTGTTTGTTTGGGAGAAATTTTTTCAATTTACAAATGATTTTTTTTTTTTT
>CAIGRH010120559.1:0-11754 GCA_903798295.1 Fraxinus nigra | reverse complement strand
GATGAATCGTTCGATAAATTCTATGTGAAGCTAATGACATAGTCAACTCTAGCTTTAACTTAGGTGAAGAGATCCTCGAGTCCAAAATTGTAAAAAAAAAGTCCTTAGATCCCTATCCAAGAGGTTTAAACCTAAGGTCACTGCGATAGAAGAAAGTAAGGATTTAGATGCTGTTAAGATTGAAGAACTCATAGGATCATTTCAAACTTATAAACTTGCTTCTCTCATCCTAAAAAGGTTAAATCTATCTCCCTGACCACCATTAGAAAAGAGGAGAGTGAGTCCACTGATACTGAGACTCTTAGGGACGAGAAAATAGCTTATTTCGTCAAAATATTCCAGAAAGTGATGAGGAATATGAGAAAGCCTCAGGAGCGAAAAAGTGAGGTCCTTAATAAACTCTTAAGAGATAGACGTGAGAAAAACACCTCTAGAACTCCTATTAAGAAATCTCAATCTGTCCAATGCCATGAGTGCAAGGGGTATGGTCACATTAGGAGTGAATGTCCTAATCTGAAGAAGAGTTCGGGTAAAGAATGTCGTAAGGCTTTAGCCGTGACCATGCGTGATGATGAGTTAGATTCCAGTTCTAAGAATGAGATATCCGGTGGTGAGAATAAACAAATTTCATGGCCTTCACCTCGATTGCTACAATCGAATCTGACCATGAGATTGAGAAGATTGAAAGGGAGGATGTGAGTGAACAATCTGTAGAAGATTCTGAGAATGAGATCAATATTCACAAGTCTTATCGTGAACTGTTTGAAGACAGTTTGAAAATTAAGAAGGTCAATAAAGCTATTTTGAAAAAAGTAAATGAGCTTGAACTTGAAAGAGAAAACCTGTAAGGTAACCTCAGGACTCGACTAAAAAATTAAGTGAGTTGAAGCTGGTTAATGAAAACTTGGAAACTAAAGTTAAATCACTAACTAATGATCTTGAAAAATATAATACTCAACTCCAATCTTTTATAAGTGGCTCGCAAAAGCTGAATACTCTGCTAGGGATGAACAAGCCTATTGGTAATAGGCATGTTCTAGGGATGATGCTACTGCTAGTACATTCAAGACCACATTCATTCTTGCCACTAACAAAGCTTGTGAGATTGCTTATCCTAAATCCAAAGGAAAGCATGTCATAGGTTTGAGACNAGCTATTTTGAAAAAAGTAAATGAGCTTGAACTTGAAAGAGAAAACCTGTAAGGTAACCTCAGGACTCGACTAAAAAATTAAGTGAGTTGAAGCTGGTTAATGAAAACTTGGAAACTAAAGTTAAATCACTAACTAATGATCTTGAAAAATATAATACTCAACTCCAATCTTTTATAAGTGGCTCGCAAAAGCTGAATACTCTGCTAGGGATGAACAAGCCTATTGGTAATAGGCATGTTCTAGGGATGATGCTACTGCTAGTACATTCAAGACCACATTCATTCTTGCCACTAACAAAGCTTGTGAGATTGCTTATCCTAAATCCAAAGGAAAGCATGTCATAGGTTTGAGACCTACCAGACAGCGTAGGGTCAATCGTCCTACATATCGACAATAACCACTGAGCATGTTTGAACCTAGGTTCATTCCCACTTGCCACCACTGTGGTGCACTGGGACACACTAGACCTATGTGTCATCAATTTGTAACTAGAAGTAAGAAACATGACTTCTCTAGCAAGGTTAACTTTCTTACCAATAGAGTTAGCCACTTAACTGAGATGATGACCGAGTTAATCAAATTAAATTCTACTTCTAAGAAGGTCTGGGGGTTAAAAAAAGCGACATGGAAGGTCGTGAAAATGGTCGTGCTTTTAACGGTAAGGGCATATACATTTCACCCTGATTCGGTGTCTAGGTGTATGCATGTGAGTCCAATCATTCTTGCATGCATCCCATTTATTTTGTGTTTTTTTGTTGTTTCTTTTTGTGCGTTCATTTAATTTAAGTATAGTTTTCAAAAACCAAAAAAACTAAAATTAGAAAAAAAATTGAAAAATGGGAAAAATACAAAAATATTTTTTTATTTTGGGCTAATGACATATTGTGGTGATTTTAAACATGTCATGTGTGACGAAGTGAGCATTTATGTGTTTTACACTGTTATTTCCATTATTTGGTCCAATTTAATATGAAGTATTGAGTATATGTGTCGTCATGTATAATATGCACAACGCACACTATGATCTTGTGAGTGAGTCTGGACCACGTGTGTGAGATTTAGGATGACAGTCACGTGTTGGTAGGGTAACCTCAAATATGAATTGACCAACATTTAAATGACATTTGCTCATGATGAGTCTCCCTGCATTGTTTGATAAATAAATAAAACAAAAATATATTGTCTATACCTAACTGGTTCATCTTACACTTTTGTTCGAAACCTAGTTGACTCTAGTAATTAAGCTCTGGAGTTTCTCATAACCTGGTGTCTATGGTCATCTGACTTGGATTAACCGTCGTAAAGTTCATTACAGGGGTTAATTCAGTTGCTTAATGGACAAGATTATGCACATAAGATGTTATTTACGAGAAAAGAGAAAAAAAATATTATTATATATATGCTCAAATTCAGGGGGAGAAAATAAAATTTATCATATAATTGAGCTCGTTTTTTTCAGGTCCTAAAATTTATTCGGGTTTATTCTTACTTAACAAGTGATGTTTGCATGTCATTTCTCACAAATTTAAGGTTTAGAGTCATTTTCACGAGAAAATAGGGGCACTCTATACGTATGAGTCATTTATACACTTTACTCCATTTAGAACTTAACTGAATACGCGAGAAAGTCTTTTTGATAATTCTCGACTTGAAAATTACATGCATGATTTTGATTATCGAGGTGTCGGGAGCTTGAGCTGCTTAATTTAACGTATTATTTTTGAACAAAAATGCTATTTTCCTTAATTTTTAAACTTTTAGTGCTATTTCTATCAATTGAAGTTTTGCCAGCTTATCACCGCGACACACTGGAGCAACAGCAGCAGAAGCTTTTTAAATTTTTAAATTTTTAAACACTCGCTTTTCGCTCATTTTGAATTTTAACGTTATTTTTCAAGGGTTTTTCGCATTTTCTCCACTTTTTACTTCGATTTTTCACAAAATTCACCAACCCACTCTAAATTTCTACTTCATAAACCCTATAGTGGTGGTGCCATTTCATCAAAACATCGAATTTGAAAGGTAAATTTTGAAATTTTTGGTTGTTCATTAGTTTTGCGATTTTCTTTGAATTTTTTCGATGATTTGTCATTGTTGTTTGGGTTTTGTTGTTGCATTACTTGTTTTATGCATTCACATATCATTTCATGAAGTTTTTCACAATTTTTCAACAAAACTTTGATTTTGGCATGATTTTGATGATTTATTGAATGTTCTTCACTTGAGTCGATTACATTGCGTGGCTAGTTGTTATGGATTGCATTGGATTTGATGAGTATGTTGTGCTTGTGGTGGTTGGGAATGAGTATGCTGGTTTGGATGATTTTGGAGTAATTTTTGTTATAGAGTATATTTTGATCTTTGCATGGTTGATTAAGTTTGGGATTGAATTTGGCTTAGTCCGTTAGAGTGTCATGATTGTTGGGAGTGTACGGTTTGTTGGCATCGATTTGTGCAATGTGGTTGGTTGTGGCATCGTACGATAATGTTACATCACCTCGTCATGACATCATGTCACTGCGTCATGACATCACGTCACTGCATCTTGTCTTCACGTCACCTACGTCTAGGTATCACTGCATGTTGTTATGCATTCATGTTAGGGCACGGGGTATGTTTTCATATTTGCCTTGTTTTGCATGCATTTGTGCATACCATGCATATCATGGTCTAGTGTATCTCTTATATTGAGGTTTTAATGTTTTGGTTTTATTTATTTCAGATGCTTAAGAGAGCCCGCACGACTGTGTCCACTCCTAGTACCTCTACTTCCTACAGTAGGACTAGGTTTATTTCTACTATCACCTGAGACACTTTTGGGTCACATTTTTCTTTGCATCCCATTTTATTTAAGCGCGAGGTTATCATGTCAACCTCGTCGCTATTTTCACTTCTCGAAGTTGGGAACCTCTGTTAGTCGAGTTAGTCCCCCACCGAGTCTTTTGGTTCATGAGTTCTAAGCTAGCACCCATGATGTTAGTGGGTCAACCTTTAAGGTTTTTCTTTGGGGAAGGACAATTAAGATAACTCTTGACATTATTTCGAGTTTTATTCACATTCTCCGGGTTTTCAACTCCTTATTCCCTTATCTTACTCCTGATTTTCTTCCAGCGAACTCCTTAGTCCGTTCGATGGTGTTTAACACACAGTTGGGGAGAGGTCAAATGTGATTCGTACTGGTTCTCTTCCTAATGACCGCCAGATTTTGTTGCACATTGTGTGCACGAGCCTTTGGCCGGTCTCCCATACTTCTTCATTGCCTATAGAGAAGCCTCGTTTTCTTTACACCCTGCTGCATGGCAACTCTATTGACTTGGCTTTTTTATATGCTAGTAGATTTTGAGGGTGTTCCGTGTCACAGGGACGAGGGTAGGGCTGTCCTATGCTTGCTTGATCTATAGGTTAGTGACAACTTTAAGAGTTAGTTTTCTCGAGGAGGTTTCGAGGAGGGTTTCCTCTCCCGTCAAGTACTTTGCAGGTCGCCGCTCCCATCATATTTCGGTATTTTAGACATTACATAATGGCTTGGTACATGGGCATTTCTTAGTTCTCGTGAAAATGGCAAATTGTCATCATCATCATCCAAGTTACAGGACCTCTATGGGCAATTTGAGTCATAAGCGGTGGCGCAGAAGGCCCTGCTTAGTTTCCAGCCTCCTCTTCCCTGCTTTGACGTTCACGTTGAGGCCATACAACTTGAGGGAGCATGTTTTCCTTTTCCCTTGGTTGCCAAGTCTCAGGAGGTGGGGGCTATGGTCTACTCCTAGGCACTGGGACTTCATTCCATTGCCTATGCCTCAGTTCTGCTGGGCTCAGCCTATCAAACACATTGGCGGACCTCTGAGGCCTACTTTCTAGTTCATATTCTGGAAGAAAGTTACCCTCCATGTTGTATGGGGCCTCGGTGGGTCGGCCAGAGGCATAGTTGGAAGATATATTGACTCTCACTTCTCTTTCTATAGGGCTTGTTCCTCTAGTATGCCTGGGAGGACGAGCTCTTTGGCTTTGTACCTCTTCCGGTTGGTATTGCTCCTATGGGGCATAGGGAGGAACTGGACGGCCTCTATGGCCTTGCATTTGCATCAAGATCTCTTACATTGCTAAGTTTTGGTTGGTGATGCTCCTCATATTGGCTGCCATGGTTTCCATTTCCCTGGTGAGCTAGGCTGCCAACCTTATTCCACCTCGCCTATGGTGGTGGTGGGGTCGACGCCGAGCTATTGGAGCAGTATTTGTTAGGATTTCATTGTCAGTTTCCCTTACACGTCTCGGAGGGTGCGTCTTCTTCCAAACTTATCTTTTTTCCAATTTCTAAACTTGAAATTTTCTTAACTCTAAGGGCTTCTTCTTGATCTTTACTCAAGAACAAATCCTTTTTCAAAGGGGATTCTCCAAAGTATTTTCTCAAATAGCTTTTTCTACTGGGTTGCTCGTGATTATAGTGTGGCTTCCTACAAACTGCGCCAATCTATTGACCCCAAAAAATGTTGCCAACAGATGCTAGGCCCACTTGTGCATACATAAGCCAAATCCAACATATTAATGCCAATCACAGTCAGGATCTCTCCAAAGTATTGAACATGGGAGGGGCTCAACAACACGAGACGTTATCGTTCGAGTTCCAACAAGATAAACGGAGCACTATATTGAGTAATAAACAAATCGATAATATTGAGATTTGCAACTGTATTGCAGTAAAGATGCAAGAATGAGAGAATAATAATGCTCCAAGTATTTAGATTTGCATTAGCCTTTAATTGTTACATAGTGTGGGTATTTATAGTATTACAAGTTAAATGTTGACCTTTGGATCAATTTACACGTGACCTCATCTTCTCGGCCATCAAATCCTAGCCATCAAGTTGACTCTCCTAGTCTTACAAGGTATTAAATGCTCTTATATTGACAGGACAAGACCCAAATATACTTTACACAAAGGTCACATCCATCATTCAAATAAAGATCTCCATCATAAGCAAATCTCTACATGTGGGTCCCAGGGCTCGAAAAATGCCTCGGCCTCGGAGTAAGGGCTCGATTGACAACGTGGCCTCGGAATAAGGGCCTCAACCATCCCACAACTTGTTTACAATACTACGTGGCAACTTATTATTCATGAGTCATAACAACATGCATGTTTGAAACTGAAAAATGCAATATGATACTTACATTGCCTAAATTCCTTGAATTGCTTTATTTATACTGTTTTCAACACATTTTACGCTGGGTGTTGAGTTGTCTATTTCAGGAAATAGGTACTGATTGAAATGCAGAAATTGTTCAAGTCAGTTAGTTTTGTCATAAGTTTTTGAGTCTGTAATTTACTTTTGATTACTACATTGACTTTAGTTAGTAGTTTTGTTACAGAATGTCAATGGGGGAGTTTGTTAGGTTTTTAATGTTATAATTGGCAATTCTGTAAACAAAAATGACTGAATTGTAATTTGTGCAAAAAGTCAAGGAGTAATGTGCAATTAAGTAAAGTTTATATTTTTAGGTCTAGGGTTCGAAAATAGCAAAAGAAGGAAAATACGGTGCAAATTTTCGCTAGACTATCGCCAAGAATTGACTCGAGCGTCAAAAGCAGAAACCATATCGCTTGACTGTCGCCTCTTCTTCGCTCGAGCCACAGTTTGTCGTTCGACTGTCGTCGAGCCCTCACTCGAACGACAGCGTTGTCCGTGAAATTTTTATTTTGTGATTTAAAGGCTTTTTTTCCGGTCCATTACTTTTCTAACCTACCTATAAATATCAACACTTCTGAACGTGATTTCACAAGGTTGAACATTGAGAGAGCTTCATCTTTGAGATATTCTTCATATTTTAGTCTTTCAACCTTCATCCATTGATATTGTTTTGGTGATAAAAAACATTGTTCACATAATCCAAATACAAAACATGTATTGCCTCTATATATCTCAGAATTCTGAAGATTGGGAGAAGTTGACTAGAGTTCCAGTCTATGACGGACAAGGTGTTCTTCGTTGATTCACGGGAGATAGACGATTTCGCAAGGCTAGGAGTGCTGCAAGATAATAAATTCCACGGAGAGCTTTGTCGAATTGCAGCTGAGGATTGGTACAGGGAGCATGGGATTTTGTAGAGAACTATAGGAATTGCAGTCAGGAGATCAGAAATACGTGTTGTATAGTCTGATAGACTGTAAGTTGTTTGAATCGTTTATAGTGGATTGCCTGGCAAAGTGCCCTGAGTTTTTCCAAGTTGGATTTCTCCGTGATCATCCGTGTGTTATTTACTACTTTATTTATTGTTTTAATTATCTGTGGTATTTAAATATAAGAATAAATTGACATGATTGAATAACCGTCTAGAGATAATTTGTGACATGTTACTTGGTAATTAATATTTTAATTCCGCATAATATACCTATTCACCCCCTCTAGGTATTGTTAGGGTCGAATTACACGTTTTTCATTATTTATTATCTATACATAATTTTTTATTTATTAAATAAAATAATTTCCTCTACTTTTTTATCAATGTTTTCTGATGTAGCACATCGATTTGGCTATGGATTAGTTGCATGATTGAGTTCAAAGATATTCAAGATCATTCGACATTCTCGACCGAGTCATATTGAGTACCGAGTTCCTACGTGTTGTTACTATTGAGTATCAACCACTCCAACTTACTATTGAATATATGCTCGAGTGGGTCATAGAGATGTGTTCGGGCATCGGAGGAAAGTCATGGGAGGATTGTACGCATATGTACATTCCAATGATCACGAATCATCACTACTTTGTCATGGAGATCATCCTTGCCGATTCCATATGTGTACGACTTCGATCATTCCTGTCTGACACAGGGTCTACTCGAGCTTCACTTGGAGTCGATGGCTGTGATTGTTCCTTTGATGGATAAATGAGTGGGGGTGATTGTACAAAATAGACTAGTCATCTTGCAAGATACAACGAGATGAGATAGTCGAGATCGTAAGTAGTTATAATTTTTAAAATTTGAAAACTTAGTTTTTAGCAGCACGGTACAGAACTAACACATTATTATTTATTTGTAGGGACAATTGTGGCATGTTCGCAATAAACTATATCCAATTTTTGAGTATAGTACATAAGGTTGATGTAAACAACCAATCTTGGATACAAAATTGGAGGAATAAGTTAGAGTGCGATTTGTATAAATTCAATTGTGATTCGTAAATTTATATATTTAATTGTGAAATAATTGTAAACAATGTAAGAAAATAATATAAATATTGTATATTTATTTATTTATTTATTTGTGAAATAATTGTAAATATTATAAAAAAAATGTAAATATTGTATATTTAGTTGTTTATTTAATTGTAAAATAATTGTTAACATTGTTCAATTATCAGCGATATGATTACACATCTATCTAATTGTCATTTATGGGAATTTGACTTATACAGAATTGGAGAGTATACCATGTTGCGCTGCACTTGCCTCACCTACGGTCAAGGAAGCTCTCCGATATATGGTAGTTTAGATGTACGTGGACGTATAGGACCATACAGTTCAACTTCGGGTGGCGACAAACTATTAAGTGGGAGAATATGGTTGAGAACTTCCCACTTGACTTTATTTGGTAGAAGAAATATAATCTCAGCATATGCTGCTCTCGAATAATCAGCCTTGTAATAAGGAGATCATAAGTTTCTCGTTGCAAAGCCTCTATACATAGTTACCGCGACTGCATGCTCACACAAAAAACTCTCCAATTGAAATCGACTACAAGTGCATGTGTTATCAGTCAAGTCCGCCATGTATGTCATATTATGTGTGCATTTTACGGAGAAGCGTAACTCATCTAGTGGTTCTACATTCAACTTTCTCGCAATCTCTACAACTTTGAAGAGTTTATCCTTCTGAATCGGGGCTAGCACATTCGTACAACTATATGATTCTCCCCCCATTTTTGTTAGATACTCCCATGCCAGGAATGATTTACTTCTTATTTCCACTATAAACTTATTACACTCTTCAACAATGTAAGTTTTGGCCACTCTCTTGAACAATGCAACAATGTTTTTGGCCCGATACTTAGTCTTCAGGTTACCTTGTATATGGTGCATGTAATACCCATAATGTGCCTCGAGAAAAACTTTAGCGATACCATTTATTATATATGGTTCTCGATCAGTTACAAATGCAAGGTCCTTGACTTCCCCGATTACCTCCCTTAGCTTTGTAAATAACCAACATATCAACGGATCATTCTCGTTATCGACTATGTTGAATGAAAGAAGGTAAATTTGGATGTTGGCATCTTGACATGTAACAATAATTAAATTGTTTTCATATCTAAATTTCAGAGTTGTACCATCAACTAAATTTATGGTCGCATCGCATTTCGGAATCCCATAATGCATCGTCCAATAACTATGAAGAAAAACTTAAAGTAATCAATAATTAAATTGCCTTCGTATCTAGATTTCAGAGTTGTACTATCAGCTAAATTTATGGTCGTATCACATTTCGAAATCCCAGAATGCATCGTCCAAGAACTATGAAGAGAAATTTAAAGCGATTTTCGCCCTCCATCTCAATAAAAAAATGTCGAGTCAAGATTAGTTGTCCTCATGTTATGGTAATATCTAGCCAATTTAGCATAACTTTCCTTGGTCGAGCCTATTAAATCCTCCAACACGCATTCTTTGGGATTCCAGACCTTCAGTAGCTTATGACCACTTCGTACTCTCGACAGACGTCGTTAATGATGTTCGAAGGTGTGTAGATCGTCTGTGGTCCTGATACTTTTGCATTATCTATAGACAAATAAACCATGCTCGGGCTTGCCTGTGATAATTTAGACGAATTTCAACTTCGTAAATATGTTTTCGTGTATACTTTCGAGCTACAAATATCTCATTTGTGTCCATCTTCGTCGCTCGTAAATGCCAACAATAACTGTCGTCGACGCAGATAATCGTCAATAATGACTTGTTTGATTTCTTCACTTTGAAAATATTTCTTGAAAATATTTCTTTGTTTCAAACAGTTGCTCGACACATAAATCCTCATCATCGAGAACCAAATGCGAAAAATTAGATGGTGGTCCACACGATCCAGCCCCCACGCTTCTGTCTCATTTATGTCGCCGATGGGATAAAGCAATAAAATCCTCATTTGTAAATTTATTTCCATTCTCGTTGTTGTGATCTATCGACAGAATTCAATATGTAATAGTGAGATCACAATGAGGAACAAATGTCTCAGGAATAACCATACCATCCTTACAAGCTATCTCCACTATGTCCTAAAAATTATTGGCATTGTGATCCTCTCCATTTGAATCTTCGTGTTCACCTTTGGCAACATTCTTCCTCACTAAAGTCACATAAAGAGGAGTTGTGTACATTTTTGTTCAATTCAAAATAGATAATTCACTTCAGCATCAGAAGCAACCTTCATAGGAGAAATCGAAATGGATGAATGCTCGTTAGATTGAAATCTTAGTTTCATATCATACTGAGAGGGATCGACTTTCAGCTTCTTTTGTAAATCATAGTACATTTTTGCATATAATGTACTCAATGTTACGGAAATTGAAATACCGCCACGTATATCACTCGTCCATTTCCATATCCATCGGTATTTTTCATCCAATTCGAAATCACCAAAGTAACAAATTGAGATTAAAATCATATCTGCATGACGAAACTAATTTTTAATTATAAGAAAAAAATAGTCGAGTAACGGCCGACTGTTAACGACCGACTGTTTTAGCTTTTAACAGTAAGCTATTTTGACTTTTAACAGCCAGTTGCCTAAGGCTGTTAACATCTGCCTGTTAAGATTGGTTGAAATCATTGTCATGAATATACGTGCAAATGAATTTTTTCTTGTTTATGTTTAAAAAAATTATCTACATGTTAATTTATGTCGAAATAAGATTTATCAATTAAAAACGTATATTAATTTAACGAAAACGAAATTAAACATACATAATTATACTTAAAGAACTCAAGGTGAAACATGTAAATAATAATAAAAAAAATTCTTGTTCGGCGTTTGATCAATTTCTGAGATTTTGATATTGAAACAGATGAAAATGAGAGAGTTTTTATATGTGTTGGAATAAACAGATAAGAAAAGTTAGCTGATTTTGAAATTTTAAGTAGGAAGTATTTGATTTTTACTTGTTAACTAAAATGGTAGTATTGTTTTTTAAATAAAACAATATTTTGTAATTGTATTATTTACTTAATATCATCTTTATCTTTTACCATTCAAAAAGTCATTGTGGAAATATGCAATTATTGAAAATTCAAAGTGAAAATTAGGGAGTTTGACCAAGCTAATTTTGAAAGTACCCCATGAAATGTGTTTGTCTTTTCCCCCTTGGTCTTCATGGTCTCCACAAGAGGGCATTTTAGTCTCTCTATTTAAATTTCTTGGCACCTTAGGCCAATCAAATAATTTCATCTAATTTAGCTTTCTAATTCATTTTTTTCGTTGAAATATTTTTTTTAATTGAAACAATAATAAATTTAAAAAAAATCTCGACCTTCTCCTCCAACCATCGTGCCTCCTTAATGTTTTGATTATAACAAACAAGCCATTTTATTTATTAATATTTGAATTTGAGTGATTAAGC
>CAIGRH010120533.1:0-11329 GCA_903798295.1 Fraxinus nigra | reverse complement strand
TTTTTTTTTTTTTTTTGCGTTGTTGTGTAACAATATGATCAGGAGAAGTTCTATGACTCAAAATTTTATGTAGAAATAATTTTGAAGACTGGAAAGTAATAACACTTCTTGGAGTTGGTTACAATTGCATCTCTGTGCCTTTTCCAGCAAACTGGTTAAAGTTGGCACTGCATGATTGTTCCTCCCATCTCAACAGTACTTTCATACTTAACTATCAGAAAACTTAAAACTTACAACGTAGATTTCATGCTAAATTCACTGGTTCAAATTGATTTACGTTTGTTTTTCTGTATTTTATGAAGGTACGAGAGCATGCAATTTTGCTGAACTTGGGCTCTTTGCGAGCGATAGCAATGCAAGAAAATGTTTATATATTCAACTATAATCGGTATCTTTTTCAAGATCAATAAGTCTTGATATTTTTGTTTGAGATTTTACTGTATTTAATTGATGTTTGACATAGTTTCTCGTAAATTTAATATTTGTTTCTTGGTTCTAAATAGTAAAGGTGGAAAAGCTTTTATTGATGCGTTGTTACCCCGCCTAAATCCAAAGAACATGAATGGAGGACCATCAATGCCATTTGTCCTTGAGGTTAGCTTTCTACTAGTAATATTTTTCTACTTCACGCACTCAACTTGACAATTAATGGTTGGGGGCTTCATTGTTAATTGAGACCATACTCTCCCAGATCTCAAGTGATTTTTGAGTTAAGATAGTGAATTTTCACAAAGTCCGTGAAAGGCTAGATGAGAAATTTACAGTATACTTCCAAGTTTCTCCAGATTAAAATTGCAAAAAATAAGCTTTTAAGCAAGGACCTAATATAATTATTGTCCTACAGGGAACTGCCGATTGCAATACAATAAAAAGAACACTTTCAAATGTTAAATAATGGTATTGGGTGTTTTCTTCTTTTTCCTTTTCTTTTTAGGCATCTCGTTTGTTAAACAAGTGCCCCTGATTGGTAGAAATTAAAATCAGATTTATTAAAATCAGATTTTTAACAGATTTTGATAAAAAGTTGATAGAATGTGGGGATGAAAAATTGTTGGTCATGTGAAATGTGTGGTTAAAATTAATTATTGACTTTAATTTAAATTTTAAATTTTTTAGTGGTATCAAACAGTGACCCAATGCTCTGAAAAGACTGCAAAGAGACTATAAAATAGTGTGAAAACTACTCTCCATAAAGAAACTAAATAACAATTATATCTACAGTATTTTGCCTCATCGGTAACTTTACTTTTCAAATTTCAATTCAAAATAAAGTGGACACTATTCTTGTACATATAATTGTTCAATGATTCATCTGGAGTTTGTGTGTGTTTGCTGCTAGTCTGAGCAGTCCATTAGTCACAGAGCATTTTATCTATTATCAAGTCTGTAATCAACTCGTCTATAGCAATATTTTCACATTTCAATCACCATGGTTAATGTTGACTATCCATAATTGTAAAGAAGGAGAAACAGCTGCTTAAAAGTTTCCTCCATCCTAGCCTAGCCTCATTTCTTTATTTGTGAACAACATTTTTACTTACTGTAAAACAATGAAGAGTTACTGTTATTTTTGTTTGCATTGGAAACTAATGTGCCCTTCTGCAGAAACTATCATTTCAAGTCCTTTTAACCAATGCACTGTTCGTCTATACAGTGAACCTGAAATGTTGATTGTTTAAAAAATCTGACCCAGTTCCAATGCGAAATTATTAGGTGGTTGAGGCAGCACTACATTCACGGATACAGCGTTTGGAGCAGAGATTATGGGATTTAGAACCGCGTGTGAGTATGGGAACGTAATGAGTTAACGTTTTCTAGTCCTCATTTCCCTGCCAATTGTGATGTGTCTTTGGTGGGGGCATCTAGGGTCTTCTCCCTTCTCCCAAATTTTTTGTACTGAGGAGAAAGTTGGGAACCATGAGAGCTCAATTGATCCAAATGCTAATTCTGCTCTGAAAATATTCCCTTTTTTAATTCTGTTGGATATTTGATGTAGAAGAATACTACATGGGTCTCTCTCTATATATGACAGTAGTGTCTGACTTCCTGGATAAAAATGCAGTTTTCAATCCTATATTAACATCCTCCAATTGGGGACACCTTTTTTGTTCTTGTATCAATAGTCTCAAAAATATTTACATTCTGATGATGGTAACAAAATACATAAAAAGATAAATGGACTGTTTGTTACTTCAGGAACATGCATAACATAAAGAATTGCTCACCACCACAAAAAAATCAACCCAAGTTCTGAAGAAAAAATTAACGAAAGTCATGTTTTTGGCATATATCTTACTCCTATTATAATGAAAACACTAAGCACTTAATTTAGGCTTTCAGAACATTCTATATTCCTGCTATCATTATCAACAACTGAATGAGCTACCATTTACTTCAGGTGCAAGCTTTACTTGAGGTTCTGCCAAACAGATTGACAGGTGACATATTGGAGGAACTTCGAATTAGCAAGCAGAGATTGGTATACAGTTTCCCTCAGCTTTGGTAACATATCCTCCATCAAATTGTTGACATAATAACCATGTATACTTCCCATAAAGGTTGAATTGGGCTCACGAGCGGGGGCACTCAAACAAATGCTGCTTGATATTCTTGAGGACACACATGAAATACGACGTATTTGTATTATGGGAAGAAACTGTACTCTTCAGAAAAATGATGAGATGGAATGCTCTGTTCCCCTGGAAAGGCAAATTGCAGAGGGTAAGTCATGTAAGGTTGATTCATTATCATAGTAAATCACGTTGTGTAATTGAACCTATTGTCAATTTGTCGATCTAATGCTGATTTGAGTGTGTCTTCTGCAGAGGAGGAAGAAGAAATTGAAATGCTTTTAGAAAACTCTCTCCAAAGGTATGTCATGGCATCCTTCAATTCTATGCAGAGTATATAGGGTGGCTGGTGGCTACCTTTGCATTGTGTTGGATTATTTATTTCTACTTTTAACAGAAATCATGGGGGAAGCAGCACTTGCTGCTGTTCGGACATTTTCAACCCTTACTAAATGCAAAAAGATTTTCCTAACTGTGATATTATATAATAACTATTGGAGAATTAAAGATTTCCTGAAAGACGAGTGTGTTTTGAGTGTAATTTTGCTACTGTTGTTACTCGATAAAAAATGTGACAGTATGAGATAATGTTTTCTTTTAATCCAATTAATAAGCCATCTATAATATTGATCCTCATTTTGTTAATTGACCCCATCTTCAGCTAGGCTTGTTGTAGTTTCTGAACGTAGTTTTAAATAATTTTAATTTATTGAAGCTGTTTAACAGTATTTCAATTTTTTTAGTTAAAGCTAAGCTTTATAAGGTTTTATTCTTTTTCATTTGTGGTCATTGTTAGTTAAGAACCTCCATGGAGTTACTAAAAATTTTGGTCTATGTATTCTTTATCTCAGTTAACTATCCTCTCACTAATGTCTTGAAACTGCAGATGTGAATCTTGTCATGGTCAGGCAGAGAGGCTTCTTGATTCAGCGAAAGAAATGGAAGATTCAATTGCAGTTAACCTTAGGTTCATTGCCAACCCTTCTATTTTTCCGTCTATTTTTTAATCTACAAAATGAATTTTAAACGATAACATTTGTGCTACATGAAGCAATGGCAGCCTTCTGGTTAGCTGTCGCATTATGTCTTTCATCATGCCACAATGATTTAAGTTGTCCGCTCAATTTATATTCTCTTATCAGAGTACAAAAAAAAAAATCTATAAGCTGTTAAACATTTCTTTAAATTAATCTAAGAACGCAAGAAATAAAAAATGAGGTAGTACGTATAAGTTTGTTAATTTTGTAAAACTTAGCTGCTAAGTCAAGTTGGCTGATGGAGGATTTGGTTGTTTTTGTGAAAATCGTGTTTAAAATATGAAATATTTTAGATTATTGAGGGTAGCACGTTAATCAAAGATATTAGTGAACTTCATTTGTCATGGGAGTTATCTAGTAGTACTCCAGTCATTTATCTTGCTATGAGCACCGTTAAACAATATATGCTTTCTTGGTTCGTTCCTAACAACTATTTTAGGATCTTTCCATTATTTACTGAGGTCATTTTCTCTTATCAGCTCTCGGAGGCTTGAGGTAAGCAGAGTGGAACTTCTTCTTCAGGTTGGAACATTTTGTATTGCAGTTGGTGCTCTAGTTGCAGGTAACGAGCTCTATATGAATACACTAAAACGGTCATTACTTGAATGATTAGCAGCTTTCTTTTGGTTAAATTTCATGTACATGTACTATTAGGATACTTGACATGTCCGTAACTCTGTACTTTAAGAACAATGTCATAGCATACAGAGTGATATAATTTTCTAATTGACGTGACTCTTTAGGCACAAGTTCGAGGCCCTCCATAGCTCCACTCTCTAGTGGGCGATAGCAGTGGAACCTAACACTTTATGCTGAGACTTAAAATGAAGTACAATATTAGTAGCAGTATATGGTGTCTCTTTCTGGTCTTTTGTTCGATAATTTTTACCCACTTAACCTCCCTACACAATTACAATTTTTTCCTTCAAGTAATTAATTTTTTTAAAATCTTTTTCACTCTCTTTTCAGGTATAAGTATATAATTTTATTTTATATATTTTACTAAATCTTTGATACCTTGCACCAAAATCATTTATTAACTAAACATTACTGAGGATATGTACAGATGAACCTTGTCAATTTATAGGTTATCTTTTAATTTTTGGCCTCTTAGAGGCCCGCCCTGCCAGACTGGCAAAGAAGTTGACTAGCTTCTTTGTGGTCGCTTAGAGCAGTTAAGAAGAACGTAAGAGGAAAAATTATGAAGTAAACAGTTCATTTGAGAATACATTTTGCTCGTCTTACAACATTCAAGGTTAAATCTTATTCTATTTATTTTGTTCTTCTCAAATCTGTTCTGTACTTTCGCGGTTTCTGCAGTGTCACTAAAATATTAATTTGAGAAGTGAGCAATGGTATTCGATCAAACTACAAACTGAGATTATTCCAATGTTTGATTATGCATTCTAATGGAAATTGAACATAATATTCCCTAAACCATGAAGTCATAAAATGTCATCCCCGTGCATATAGAAGTAAATGAGGCTCAAAAAAACATGGCTGCAGGTATATTTGGCATGAACTTGAAGTCCTACCTTGAGGAGCGTGCGGTATGTCCCTGGGTCTCTATTTATACGCCAAAGTCTCTTTTCCTAATGTTTGGCTTATGTTTGCTTTATAATCTTAATTCACATTTTGGCTCTGCAGTTTGCATTTTGGATAACCACTGCAGGAATTATTGTTGGTGCAGCAGTTGCATTTTTTATAATGCATTCATACCTCAGGAAAAGGAAAATACTATAAACACAATAGAACGAGTAAGTTAGACCCTCTTCTCCATCTCGTCATACTATAAAATATTTTCATTATACTACGACAGATTTTTACACACACAGCAGTGTCGTTTTTATAGGGAACCATGGAGACTGCTAAGCAAGGAGAAACGGAGAGAGAAATCAGCTAAAGATCAACTGTGTTTCTATATCTCTATCTCACAAGTCGATGGCTCCTTGCTTCGTATGGATCAAATTCAGCAACCAACATATCCCTTTTCGCAAACAAGTATTCTCTGTACTATAATTGTATTGAGCTATTTGGCTGTTTGTGTTGTGGTGAGCTTCCACTACAAGAACTGAAGTAGGGTGCATCATTCTTTGCTCCCATCCAAATTTTACAGTTATTTGGAAGCGAGGTCTTAGTCCAGTATCGACTTGCCAAGTTGTTCATGCAATGAGAGTGAAGTAGGCTTTTGAAATAGTTTAGGTAGGCTCATTTAATGGGTGATAGCTTAATAATATTGAGATGTTATACAGACTTTATTGTGGACAGAAGTTTTTTTTATTTTTTTTTTCAATTTATTGTTTCTGGGTAGAAAACTCGGCCAAAAACCAGTGATCCGGGCCCACGACCAGGCCGGGTTGAGTTTGTTGACCGGACCGATATTTTAATACATAGAAATTTTTGATTGATAACTTATAAAATGTATGTGACTGTACATCACAAAAATGATAAATAATTAATATAAATTTTAATTAGAAATTATAATTATAAAATAAAAATGTAAATATTTAGAGTATCAATAAGTTTACATAGTAATAATTAATGAATATAAAATTAATTAATGACAAATATCTAGAAAACTTATCTCAAATTGTGACTTGATGACTCGGTACCTTGGTCGGGTCAATGCTTGAGTAGGTTATGATAAAACTTATGTCATGCAGATCTAAACAATGTTCTTGTACCTATCACTATGCTAAGGACTTGGCATATTCTACTTTGGGAGAGCAACATCAAATTTCTCGAAGTATACTGTCATAGAGATCTGTTCAACTGCACCAATAAACAATTGTGGTCCAACAAATCATCATATCAGTCAAATTCTGAAACACATGCCCGAGTACAGACAATAAACATTGTACAGAAATATATGTATTGAGAAAAAGAAGTAGCATACATTCTTCCAGTTCTCATTCTCCTAAGCACTTGAATAAAGAATTGGAAAGAAGCAATCCTTGACATAAAAGGGAAAATATAAATAAGTAAATCACAGAAATTTTCGAAGAGGAAAAACGGTAGAACTCATTTGAAGACAACACAAGATCACGTTGACTATTGCTGTTTTGGAGGATTCACCGCAGGTTGAGAATCTTTAACTGGTTTTGGTGCTCCATCAATAGCAATGTTTCCTACTCCAACCTCCATTGCCTCCCTCTCATCCTTTTCCCTCTTCTTTTCTGAACAACCGTTTCCCATTGCACGGAGTTGAGACATAGAAGGGGTGAGTCTCTTAGGGCCTGCACTGATCCATGGATGATTAAGACATTGTGCTGCTGTTGGCCTTTTCTCAGGCACAAAATCTAGTATCTGGACCAGGAAATCTGCCATGTCCTTTGCATCTTGCTCACTAAACTCATATTTCTCCCTAAGTACCTTATTCAGAGGCCAAAATTTTAATCGTCGTATATGTCTCAAATCTCCATATCTATTAAATAATTCTCGGGAATAGCGCCCACCTAAGGCAACCTGCAAGATGTTTGTGAAGCATGGGAAATTGGTGACTGCATATGGATAAAGTATCGAATGTAGGAAACTTCACAAAACTGATCTAGCCCACAGATTTACAGATGGGGAAACGAATAATCCTAATTTGCTTCCTAACAAGCAGTGTAGAAATATTCTCACCTTCCGTGGCATCATACCAAGAAGT
The DNA here is from genome assembly GCA_903798295.1 of Fraxinus nigra. Lineage (NCBI taxonomy): Eukaryota > Viridiplantae > Streptophyta > Magnoliopsida > Lamiales > Oleaceae > Fraxinus > Fraxinus nigra. Next base: position 4,073 of record CAIGRH010120533.1, on the reverse strand, counting down.
TCCATCATCAAGGCCAAATGATCCTTCAAAGAAAAGCACTTGAAAATAAATAACCAATCAACTTTTAACAGAAACCAATATATGTAACTCATACAAGTATTTTAGCTTAATTCTATACAAATTTGATCCAGAGGTTGATCAAGACAGAGCATTGTGAAACTAGACATTGGAAAGGAAGAGGAGTAAAAAGACAAGCATAATCTGAATATTTTCCGTAACTGAAATAGAAGCCAGAGTTGAACCCGTCACAAACAAGCTAAAGGAAAATCCAGCAGATGCAAGCTTAGTATCAAATAACGAAAACTTCTGCTAGAATCTTCAAAAGATATTTCATCTCCATCAAAGCTCAAAACCTCATCACGTCAATCTATTACCTTTGACTTCAAAATTGAAGAGATGCATAGATAGAACCACAAAAGAAACACGTGAATAGAAGACATGAGAGTGAAAAGGAAGAGAAAAAGGAGCAAACCAAAGAAGACAACAAAAATGCGCAACCACATCCATATAATCACCATACATAATAACTCGTACACATGTAAAATTTTGCACCACAGTCTCTCGTAGCCAACCCAGCTCAGATCATATATTCAAAGACTCAAATCTTAGTTAAGAAACGGTCATCAATGTCCAATTATCTGATTCGCTTTACAGAGACAGTACATCATACACTGGTAGTAACAAAGTTTGGGTGGAAGTGAAAAAATAAATGAGAAAAAATGAATTTCAAATAGAGTATCAATCGTGCATAATAACAGAGTAAAAGCTTTACAAGTGTTTGATGAGTAAATAACAGATTTATACTGATAGAGAAGATAAAATTAAACAAAAAGTAGTTATGGTAGAAAGTAAGATGTTAAGAGCATTGCGCCTTTCAAAAATCAAACAGAATTTCGTTATATGCACTACAGAAACATACATATCAATGCAAAAAGAACTGTTCATACAAGTAGAAAATAGCAGTTAAACTATGACCTACCAAGTAACTCAGAAAATTGTTGTTTGCTTACTACAATAGATCACATACCTCGTCACGTTCATAGTTGTCACCACTGTGAGGATCAAATAGAACGTCACCGGTGGCCAGCTCAAAGCAAATGCAAGCAAATGACCACATATCAGCTGATGTTGAGTATTTAGATCCTAGGATAACCTCTGGACATCTATATTGTCTTGTCTGAATATCACTTGTGAATTGTTTATGCGTCCAACAAGCATTTCCAAAATCGACCAATTTGCATTTTAGGTCAACGTCAGCCAATAGCTTCTGCCTTGTTGAATGGCTGCCTCTCCTATTAAGTTTAGTTCCTTCATGTGCATCCTTCACTCCATTAGTATTGGTTTGTTCTTCACCATCGGATTTATCATCATTATGACAATCTACAGGACTATTAGCCTCATTATCTGGCTCAGCATCCTCAGAAGCTTCCTTCCCCACACACTTTTGAGCTGCTCGCTTAGCCTTTTTTCGGATTTTCTTTTTCTGGTTCTTGGTCAGGTCACCATTTGGGCTCTTTGGATCTTTAGAAGTCCCAGACTCAGACAGGATCTTGCTTTTACTGAATGGTAAGACAAGAGGTGCATCTGACTTTGTCGGATCTTTAGCTGGATCAATCGTTGAAAGAAGCAATATGTTCTCTGGTTTCAAATCTGTGTGTATGATTGATAGATGCCTATGCAAATAATCCAATCCCACTAAAATATGGAAGCAAATTTCTTTAACCATATGAAGAGGAATTCCTCTGTAGTCCGAATATTTAATTAGGGTCAAAAGATTGTCACCCAAGTATTCAAAAACCATACAAACATGTTGCCCATTTGGCCCTGAATGCTTAAAGTGATCCAAAAGCTTTACAGCACATTTCTTATCTTCAGGGTCTCCCTCGGCAATCTGTTTTAATATAGTGATCTCGTCCATTGCTGCTTCAGTGTAATGCTGCGCACTCTTTTGAATTTTAAGAGCTACGTACCGCTATTATCAAATATGTAACCAAATAAGGAAACAATAATATATTCCCAGCCAACTGACAGTAAGCAGGTTGTCAAGCTAAATTCAATTAATAACGTACATTTCACTCCACTATTTGTGTGTGCGTGTTAGTGCAAAGCATGAGAGAGAGAGAGAGGTTGTTTGTGGTGCAGACTTGTGCATTTGCTCCATTCATTTTCCCACACACGATTTGGTGTCGATATTGCTTTTTCACTTGCTTGAATCCAATAACTTTTACCCTTTCACCAAACGCAGAACATAACTACAATATCTATATAATTGATGATCTTATTTGATGTTCACCAAAGTGCAAATTAACAACAAACATTTTCATTTTTTATTTACAACTACAATAAGAAACTAATCCTTGCTATGAATAAGTTTGGCATCAGCTACGAGAATCTTTTTTTGTCGCTCATCAAAACATTCTACTAGAACATCTTCTTGTACACCATATGAATCTTAGTAAAATAATATGCACACTGGAAGCTATTGTGTGGTTGAGTATACCTTCTTGAGCCAACTAAACTTTCAGTCGTAACTAGAAGCTACTTAAGCAGACAACAGGGGTACGTTGAGTAAACCCTCTAGGGCCAGGGTAAACATTTCTATCTCAAAATAACAGACAATGAGTACCAGAAATTCAGCCAATAAGAAACAACTATCTATTACTACTCTTGATATATTTTTCCATTTCTCTGGCTAAAATATATCATCACAAAATACAATAAAATTATCAGCAATAGGATATAAAAAGTAACAGAAAATGGATATGATACAATTAAACAGAGACAATTTTTACATGTATTTTAAAAAGATACATATTATGAAAAAGAAGAAAAATAAATCGGTGAAACGTACCGAATTGTGTGTATCCCAAGCGAGCCAGACGGTGGAGAAATGACCCCAGCCGAGCTTACTTTGAACTACATATCGGCCGTGCCTGAACGTGTCACCGATTCGCACAGCGTGGTACCCCCCGCGCCTGTAGTCCTCCGTCCCCTCGTCTTCCGACGTGTAATCGCTGGTCTCACTCTGATCGTCGCCGTTCCTCTCCACCACCGCCTCCTCCTCCGCCATCGATCGATCAGTACGCAATATTCTAACTGTGAATATTACGATGAATTTCAAAATGCGATTCGAGTGAGGGGGCGCGATAGCAGAAGGAGACACTAGTTGCAGTTCAAACTGTGGGTATTGTCAATCTCGAACACAGTGAGTGATTAGGGTTTTGATTTCATTTTACTCGAGTGGAGAAGATGATGAGTAATTATTTTATTTTAGGGAAATTGCAGAATCGGTCCCTAATCTTTTCATTTTGTTTCAAGTTTTACTCTAGCACTCATTTTGTGCCAACAAATGTCCCTAACCTTTCATAAATTGCAGCAGAGGTCCACGTGGACGGAAATCGTCCAAAACACCGTCAGTTGATCTGAAAAATTAAAAAATGAATTATTTTGACCATTTTAAGGAGGGGCAATTTTGTCTATACAATATTTACTCTCATTCATCGTTCAAAGTTCTGTACATTTCTTTCAAAAATAATTAAAACAAATAATAAAAAAATAAATGGAACATGACCTTTTCACCTTCCCCACCCTACCATACCAAAATCAAATCTAACCTAACCCCCACCTTCTCCTTCTTCCGCGGCGACCTCTTGCCGCCACTAAAACCAAAACTAAATCCAACCCAACTCGCTATGTCTAACACCAAAAACAAAAACAAAACCAAAATCAAAACCAAAACCAGAACTAAATCTACAATCTGCAAATATGTTTCTTTTCTAGATTAAGCCATTGTTTGGTGCATATTATTTTTAAAAGAATGCATTTTTTTGTTGATGTAATAGAAAATATGTGATTGAAAAAGAAAGAAAAGTTATTGAAGTGATGGAAAATATTATTTTATTGAAGAATGTGTAGTTGAAAATGAGTAGAATAATGAAAATAAAAAAATAATGTGAATCAAACAGGGGCTAATTATGTTTCAATGATTTTAGATATGAAGGAGAAATAGTAGTAGAATACGAATATCACACATATTGTGCAGGGGCGGAGCCTAGTAAGGCCCAGGGTGGGCA
>CAIGRH010120523.1:0-10069 GCA_903798295.1 Fraxinus nigra | reverse complement strand
CGTTGACTGGTCCATGTGGCACCAAATCGATGGGTTCTAAAATGCGATTTCGATTTGATTTTCCGGTTTGACGGTTTTTGCTTACAGCCCTAAGTAAAATATGGCGATGGTGATGGTGGCGAGAGAATGCAATGGTGGAGATGGAAGGGTGGTAGTAGCGACATAGAGAAATTTGATTGGTTGTGGTAGTAATGGTGACAATATCGAGGTGGACAGTAGATTTGGTAGTGATGTGATGATTGATGATGAACAATTAAAAAGAGGATTATATAACCCGATTGGAAAGGAGGAGAAATAGAACAATCTACGAAACACGTGTAATTTTCAGCTCGAGTGTCAAATTTACACGAAAGAGTACAATTTAGAGGAGTTTTTCAATTCTCTATAATTTTGCTAGGGTAATGATGTTGGTTCATTTGAGATCAAATTACATTGTTTAGGGGTGCGTTGTAGCATTTTTATTTTGAGTCAGTTTAAGGATATTTTCATTATTTTTACAGTTTTCTTGTTTTACTTGAATTTGTAATATTTTAATTTTCTATTATTTGATGAATTCTAGTATTTCTCACGTTCGTTCAAACGAAATTTGAGCAACACCTGTTCTTACTAACAAGATCATTTTATTACCATTCACATTTTCATCCTATGTCAGAATGGTGTAACATGGTATGTTACAATGACAAGGAAGATTTACGTGGCGACGATAGTGTAGTAACAGTTAATGTTACATATGGTGATAGTGACGATAGCGACGAGGGTATTATAACACTAAATATTGCAAGTGGTGACGACTATAGCTGTGATGGTGAAATTGGGTAATAAAATGTGTTTAACACAAGGGTGTTACATGAGATAAGCCGGATTATTAGGCTTGTCAATTTTGAATTTTTTGCACTTTCACTCAATATGAGGAGTCGTGTGAGCGGCTCGAATGCATAGTCCATTTATCGGTTTGTGCCTATGATTTGTCCCAATTAAAATTCCTAATAACACACCGTATTACAAGTGGTAATGCCGATGGAAACATTTTTGTCCACGTCAAACACGGAATTTAGGGATAACAACGGGGCGGGTATGAGACGGGTCAGCCATTCTCACCCCCGTCCCGTCGGGTATTTTTTAGTCACTTGCTCCATTTATCGCCCCATTTATTTTAATTCTTGCTTTTATTTTTTTTATGTCTTTAGTTAGTAAATATTATTATTTTTTTACTAATTTGTTAAAAGCAATTTATATTCCCTTTAAAAATGATGATAAATTTATTATTTTTGTTTTCGATAAAACTTAAATTTGAAATTAATTTTAAATGGGGCGGAGACTATGTTTCCCGTACCCGCCCCGTATCCGCTTCGAGTTAATGACCCTCGCTTTGTCCCGACCCCATTTACCCGGTTAGGCGGATAATTTTCGTCCCATTCGAGGAGAGGTCCCACGAGTATCGAATTGAACGGATTTTTTTGGCAATCCCTTAGAGAATTCCTTAAAATAGCTATTTAGTATGCTATGGTAGTCATAATATATTGAGGCCCTTTATAATATTATTTGTTGGGCTTGATCCTTTTATCCACCATTGGCGCATAGACCCAACATATCTACCCATCGGGGCACTTCAAATATTATTATTTCTCAAATTTGTTGGGATACAACATTCGTCTCTAGTATTACTAGAGGATCCAACCAACTATATATGTACTCTCGATAATGTGGCTATCAATAGTAATAACTCGTCATTGACAAGATGGCTTGAAATTCACCAAAATTCCTTATATGTTAGACTGAACAAGACGATTGTTGGTTTGAACAAACTAATTTTGAAATCCTTGTGCATATTTGAGTCATATAGTTAGATCGAATTGCTCATTGAGATTTAATGAATTCTAATACTACATTAATACTTTGAGTTCCATTTTAAATGCCAATTTTGCTAAAAAGGATAGTTCGAACCTTTATATGTTAATTAATATTTTTATATTTATTCAATGTGAGATTTATTGCTTAACAACTATCATGAGCCTATTCGTTATGTATCGTATAAGACTTTTTTTTGTATTATATAAGACTAAAAATATATGAACATATCTGAACTACACATAATTGAAGCATGTTAGGAAAGCGTTTATAAATAATTTAAATTATAAATAAATAAAAATGAGTAGTGAATAGTACTTATGAATTCCTTTAAATGTGAACAAAATAATTTATAAACATGAACCAAACACAGATTTAATCTACTTACAGGTTGCACTCAATAATCCACCAATTCGAGATTTCTCACTCTTAAAGAAACCGTGAAGAATTCGAAGAAATAGTTCGAATCATCACATGATGCCCATATGTTAGAGGTATTGAGTAAAGTGAAAGAGAATAATTAAAATTTGTTTCGAGGAAAGTGATTTTTTTTTTTTTTTTTGGCCCTACTCTATCTGTTAATTAAAATCTTGGATGATATGCTTGTCTTTACCAATGGGGCATCACAACCCCCACGAATTAATGTTCACACTATTTTTTATTTGAAACGGTTAAAATATTTCCATTTTAAAATGTACATATATAGAGAAAATAATATGTATTAAATATTGTAGGTTGATAATTGCGAAAACACTTTATTGAACCAACGCTAAGACTGAAAGACGAAAGCTAGGGGAGCGAATGAGATTAGATATCCCAGTTAATCCTTGTCATAAATGTTGGATACCAGGTGTCGTAAGTATCGACTTGCCTTTCTTGGTTTCTTTTCTCTAATTTACTTAAAAATTAGTTACATACATCTTAGGGGTTATGTTTAGCTTGCAATTCATTTTCACAGACAAAGTGTCCAATTCACTCAAAGTTGAAGACACCATAAGGACAGCCAAATGACGGTGAATTACTTCTATTATCAAGTGCTCCCCGTATTCCTATACATAAATTCAAAAATTCAATCTTAAATTAAAAATGTACACGTAGTGAATGAATTAAAAATAAAAAATAATAAAAATTTTATCAGTTGCATCCCTCACTCCAAGAAGTGAGAGTACTTTTGAACTTATCCCCAAGTGCTCAAAGTTTTAAACTGTCAAGGCTTTAGCATCAAAAGCAAAAAAAAGCAACAGTTGGAATCACTTTATAATTTTGAGTACCTAAAAGCACCTTAGGATAGGCATACTTAAAAGGGATGAACTGCAATCTTGACGGCCCCCACCTGCCATGTCCTGGGTCTTGGTGAAGGAGGTAAATCGTAGATTATGTCTTCAAAGGTACAGGGTGGAAGGCTACTTGTACACTTGCACTTACCCAATGGCCAAATCCATATTTCAGGATTCGAACCCTTGATACAGCAGCCTCAAGCAAAGCTGGAGGACAGGGCATACTTGTAATGCATAAACATAGTCAAGGACAATATCCACATTTAGAGTTGTCGGCTATCGGGTTATTCGGATTCAAGATGACTCGACGCTTAAATGCATAGGTTAAGGCATTCCATTTCCTCTCTTGCTTTTCAAAATAGAGTTTGTTACTACATCTTTCCACATGGACACAACATACAAATCACAATAGAATCACATAATTTCCATGTCTTCATGAATAACTCAAATGGTTCTTGAACCTCGAACAACCTTTTTGGTGTCTGCCGATAAGGCAAGGCTACAAACCGAGCTTGCTAATGAGGAAAGGCTTGGCAAAGGTCTCCATCTCAACTAACTTTTGTTACACCCTTCTCCATAGGCAAGTTAAACGATGAATTTAATTGCCTTGTGGAACTCTTCTAAGTCACATGCAAAGCTAAAGGAGAGATACAAAGGTGCATGTGATTTAGAAATTCACTTTATTACGTGTCATAGGCTCTCGTCGCATAAGCATCGGTACTAATAAAATCAAACAAAAATCAATGAATTGATAACAACTTCATTAACTAGAGACTAACAAGTGTTAAGATAGATTAAAAGGTCCAAAATATCATTGATCTAAGTTTTTCTATACGTACTACACGCATCCCGTCCTGTCCCGTTTCCATCTGTGGTTACACTTACTATGAGTACCAATGAATCTTGATGTTTGAAATTAGACGCCAAGAATGAATAATGACAGGCCATTTTGTAGTGAAGTAAATTATTTGCCGTGTTTTTTCATTATGAATAAAGCCAATTGTCCAGGCTAAAAAAATAGATACAATACAAATAGACTGACTTGGATTTTTTATTTTTATTTTCAAACTATCCAATTATGTATGAACACGTATTCTTTCTATTTTTGAGTATGTTCAAATAATTCATTATTGTTTGTCTGTCTTTTAACCCTCTGTTTGTGTCTCGTTTCCATCGCCATTTCTTAAAACATTTCGATAAAGCCAATCGTTGGTGCCCTAAACTAGACAACAACTATCCTTAAAAGTGCACGCACTACACACATTGTTACTACTACTAAACATCACTCACTGTCACGTTGACACATGGCAGCTACCACTACTCATCTCAAGTTCCAAACTCACCCCATTAAGCCTAAACGCCACCGCTGCCATAAGACCACCTTTACAGCCTCTTTCACCGTCGTAGTCGCAGCTGCCTCTTCAGTTTCTTCTACCTCATCTAATTGTCAGCAAAGCCGTAGATTTGGTACGCTGATTATAGTCTCCCCGAAAAATTCTGGGTGCTGCCCTGCTTCTAAACCACCACCTCCGTCGACGACTGAGGGAACTATTACTTCATCATCTTCATCACTATCACGCTCTTCATCAGATCTGAAGATCTATAACTCACCTACTAATATGGACTCCTACTCCATCGTGACCACCATCTATGGTGGTGGTGCCGACGCCGGACGCGGCGTCGCATCCCAGGATAATTTTCCATTGTCGTTAAGCAAATTTAACTTTACGCTCACGGCAGGTCTTCTTAACCCAATGTCACCGCTACCTTTGGTGGATAAAATTCGTTCGAGCCCAACCCTTTTGAAATGATGGCCAATGAGCCAGAATGCCCACCCAGAGCCACAACCCTAAGTCAAAACGCCATTGTTTAGGCTCAAAATCATCAAATCTCAAAGGTTTCTACAAACCCACATCCCGAAGATAGGCATGCGTTAATGCAACAGCGTTTGATGGATCTTATGGCAATGAGAAGCCCTGGAAATCAATTTAACGATGCAGGGTCCGGGGATGTGAAGCGAACTTTGAGTTCAAATGATGGTCTCAGTATTTCTATGAGTGTTCCTAGGCAGATTCTTGTGGCTCATAGTGGATTTTTTTGCTCTGAAATTGAATGAGAAGTGGATTAAGCAGCAGAGGAGCTCTGGGCTGTACGATGTGGAGATTGTTGATTGCGACGACATAGAGGTTTACATTGAGACTCTTAGGTTGATGTATTGTAAGGACATGAGGAAAAAACTCATAAAAGAGAATGTCCCTCGAGTCCTTGGAATTCTTAAGGTAATAACCATAACTGGAGTTACTTCTATATGTCGATATCTATATCTATAACTATTTGTAACTTTTGTGTATGTAAGGGGTACTGATTACATCGAATTAAGACATGAATGAATAAGTATAAATGCTAAGGATGGGGTTTTTGAAGTTATTAATGGATGCATTTGAGATTAACTATGCAAAGAAATGCGAGAGATAAAGTGATCTAATGACTGAAATTGATTGAATTGACTTCGGATGATGGAGCTTATGAGACCTTAGAACTGAATGAGAGTCTTGTGTGCTCTGCCATGGTACGTGAGATGTGAATGCGAATTTTTAAGTACTCAAATAGATTATATTGTTGGGGTAATCTGATATAGAATATGATACTAGTGTCTTTTAAGGAGTTTTAAATGATACAAGGGAATCTTGACTATTAGAGTATGTAATATTTTCAAGTTGAAATGATGATGATGTAGGAGTGACGCAAATCATCATATATGCTAGTTTTTTTTTAAAAAAAAAATTATTTATGCATTTCAACAATTTTTCCCTACAAAGGTTGAAAAATAATTTCAACAGCTATATGTCAAAGCTAATTAATCATTCTTCACGACACCACCTTACCATATCACCATCCTCTAGTGTTTTAACATTAGTGCATTATTTTGTAGCCATGAGTCTGAAAATGAGAATAAAATTTGAAGTAGATGACCCGAAGTTTATTTATTTATTTTGAGTAGTGTTGAATTGACTGATACTGGATAGCACGGGTTGGCTAAAAATATGTTAAAAATTTTCAACGATTTGATCATTTTACGTTTCTCATAATGTATGTGGAGAAACACACTCAGATATTATGATTATTTTTCTATACTGGTGAGGATTTGTCAATACCATTTACTGTGGTGTCATAACTTTGAAATAATATAGCTTTTTTGCTCTTCTTCCAGAGTTGATAGTTAGTCATCTTTTTTGCACTGCAATAAGGTTGCATATCAAATCTTGACTATTACTACAACTACAAGTTACAAGTTGTATGCTCGTGTGTGATTACCTACCACATTTTGGTCTAATGTATAATGTATCTTGTGTGTTGATACACTTAGACATACAAAAGCAACTAAAGTTGAATAAGTGTTTTGGTACATGAAGCTACTATCCACAATTATGACTATAAGTTGTTGAACTCTGGTCAATGGTCCTAATGTAGGTTTCTGCAACAATTGGGTTTGATGCGGGTGTGTTGTCTTGTTTGGAGTACTTGGAGGCTGCTCCATGGGCCGAAGATGAGGAAGAGAAGGTAGCTTTACTGTTATCGGAACTTCGGCTTGAAGGGATTGGAGCAGGGGAAGTTCTGAAGAGGGTTTTTCTTGATGCCACACCAGGTGTTGATGATAGAAGTGACAATAAAGTGCTTATCAAGCTATTATAGGTTGTTATCGAAGGAAAAGATGAGAAGGTGAGGAGAGAGATGAAAGTTCTAGTAACCAAGATGTTACGCGAGAACTCATCACATAATGATTTGAGGAATGAGCCATTGTATTCAGCTTGCAATGGATGTTTGCAGCTGCTCCGCCTTCATTTTCTACAGGCAGCAGAAGCTGACATGTAGAATGTTGGTCAAATAGCACAGCATGCAGATAATTTGCACTAGCTATTAGATATTTTGATTGATAGACATATTGGTGAGGATTTTTTGACGACATGGGCGTCTCAGTCTGAATTGTCTAAAGCACATTCTAAAGTGCCCGCGATCCATAGGTACGAGGTTATCGGAGTTACAGCTAGGTTGTTTGTTAGAATTGGGAAGGGACGGCTATTGGCATCCAAAGATGCCATGCGTGCACTTTTGCAGACATGGTTGGTACCATTTTACGAGGATTTTGGGTGGATGAGGAGGGCGTCGAAAGGTCTTGACAAGCATTTAATTGAGGATGGTCTTAGCAACACTATACTGACTTTGCCTCTGGCCAGGCAACATGAAGTTTTATTGTCATGGTTCGATCGATTTCTAAATCGAGGTGACGATTGTCCCAATATCTAGAGAGGCTTTGAAGTTTGGTGGAGAAGGGCATTCTGGAGGTGTAATGCTGAGCCTGAGAGGCCTCGTCAAATACAGATAAGGACTACCACAATAGAAAACTCGTGAGTTCGACATGCGGTAATGTCGCGTTCATAGCTGATTATTCCAATTGGATAGTATGATTTTCTGTTATATTCTTCCTCTCAAAACTGAATACTGTAGTTCATTTTGGCTGTGAAGTTCCAAGGACAATAATTTGTGAAGTTTAGTTCGACATAATACATAGAGAAAATAGATTTGATGAAACTTCCGGGATAGTGGATTACTTGTCTCCACACTTGTTGCATAATTCACATTATCTCCATTGTTTACAGCAATACTGGATCCGGACATCAACTTTGTGTTCTGTAGGTATCCCTGTCTTATATTTCTTGAGTTTCGAGTGAAGATAGTGTATGTTAGGAGTATTAAGCTTGCATGTCCTGTTTCTCAAGTGTTCTTTATTTTTTTCTGAATAGTGATATTCTTTTCTATTGGCTGATTGAAGTATCGATTTTTCAGCCTAAAATACTTGGTTCTAGCGGAAGTGCTCTAGTTCGACTCATTAAGGGCTCGCTTGGCAGGATTTGAAAAGCTAGAAGTTAATCCCGTGATTAAGAAGTTGATTTTGAATATGTTTAATAATCGTCTTGAAGCGCTTTGTCTTATAAGAAGAGCTAGCTTTTTCACGAAAGCCTTTATACATGAAGTATTAAGTTTTGACAAATGGTCCTAAATATGCGATATCTTTCTAGTAAGTTTCGTTTTAGGTGTTTTTCGTCATTGGTTGAGTGTTTACTGCAGTATCTCTTGATCATTACACATGGCCAGTTTTTGTACCACAATTTACTACAATTAGACCTGTTTGATTTGCCTTTCTTTTCTATGGAAGATGGAAATTAAATTCTTTGATTGGCTAAATTTTTCATAGAATTGGTTTTCCATATTTTCTTGGTTTTTGAGGAAAAGTTTTTCTAGGCAACTTTTTTTTTTTACGATGGAAACAAATTCTATCCTCAATTGTAACAAATTATATCCCTTTAATGAACAATTTTCATGGAAAACAAAGCAAAACAAATACCAAAATATCTAAAATTTCAATATTTTTCAAGTGAAAAATTATACGAATAAAACATAATTAATTGACAATTTTCATTAAATAAGTTCTAAGCAATTCAATTCCCTCAAATTCATTTTCTTTCCATCCAATTCTATTCTTACAATCAAACATACCTTTAGTATTTGTAGCTTTTTAAATATCATTAGTGGTGGCAAAATGAATTGGACTGTCTGAGATCATAAAATCTCCAACCCGAGCCATGAGTTTCCCTGCCTAGATGCTCAGGTCAGTTTCTGGCCCGTTTGTGGCCTAGCCCATTTAACATCATTGATATGAAAGACCAATAATCATAGTAAATGTGTCCAAGTCTTGCTACTCAACTAGGCTTTGGTTGAAAGCATTATAACATATATATTAATTCCGTCGAAGATACTAATGTTAAAATACACAAAACCCTAGTTTAAATATTCAGTATTCTAAAATCAGATGGAAAGTTTGATATTTCAAAAATCAGATATATTATATTTAAATATTAAATATTAATTATACAAATTTCATTTTCCAAACCCTAATCCTCTCTCTCCATCTCTCGCTCTCTCTTCACAGTTCACACTCCTCGCCAGCAGCCGCTCTACCCTCTCTCTCTGCCGTCGCCGTTGAGGAATGCCCACCGCCGGAGACACTTCCTACTCGCTACAAAGCCACGTTTGATGCAAGATCGAGCATCGGATCTCTCCTTATCTTCTCTTAATATCTCATCTATGTCTCTCACTATCGCTCTACCCCTCTCCTTCAAATTGCCATCACCATTGAGTAGTGCCATCCGTCGGAGGTGTGAGAGTCGAGTAGCGGCATAGTTGCTGTAGTGCGACGCCCTCACAGCCGGCTATGTGAGTAATTTTGTCGGTTGGTAGATCTAGGTAGCGGTGGCTATGGTGCGGTGCTAATATTGGTATGGTGGTCGGCCTTTGCTTGTGGTGGTGATTTGGGGCGTTTGTGGTGGCTGGTGGTGGCAAATCTTGCGTTTTCTTACGATGGTGTTACAGGTGTTTGATGGTGGTTGTTTGTGCGACCTTGGGTTGGGGTTTAGATCTGGTGATGTGTGGTTGTGGAGGTGTTAGATCTGTGGTAGTATGTTTTGGATAATGGTGATGGATCTATAGTGGCGATTCGTGTGGTGGTGATGGTGGCGAGACAACAGTACAGTGGTGATTTTTGTGGGGTGTTGGCGATTTTGTATCTGGTTTGTTGGTCGTAAGGTGGTAAGGTGGTGCTAGTTGCGGTGTTTGAGATGAAAGGGCTGTCGGGATATGGTGGTTGTGGTTTTGACGGCGGCAGTTGTGACATCGATGCGATGGCGATAGTCGTGGGTCGTGGAGTGGTGGTCACAAGTGTTGGTTTCTATCACAAATGACTTAAGGCCTGTTTGGTAACAATTAAAATTGAAAATATGACTGTTATTAGGTCTTACTCGTCTAATAAAAGTCAATAATAACGACTAATTTTTTTAATTTTAATTCGATTTTAATATCTAAAGAACGGGGCCTAATATAACGCCCAT
>CAIGRH010120507.1:0-11606 GCA_903798295.1 Fraxinus nigra | reverse complement strand
AGTAGAAAATATTATCACTTTAATGGACAATTTTCATAAAAAATGAAGTCAAACGGACACCAAACTTTCAATATTTTCCATGAAAAATTATACCAATCAAACACAATTAATTACAATTCCCAGCAAAACAATTTCTAAGAAAATCTTTTCCCTGTAAAATATTTTCTTTCTACCCATTTTCCATCTTTCTATCAAACGGACCCTAAGAGGATTGCAAAATTACTAACCACTCTAGAATCTGAAGTGAAGGATGGATATATTCGAAGATGCTAATGACAAAAAATTATAGATTTTGACTGCTATGGATGTTGGTCATTTCAACGAGTCCACAACACAGCGACAAGTGGCTATAGATTTTTCTCAAGTCCAAGCTAAGTTCGAAACCTCACAATGAAAATTTGGAGATTTTCCTTCCAACCAAACTTGAGAACAAGTTTTTTTTTTCCAAGTGGGAGAAATTAATGTAGGATAGTTTTATCTCAAATAGGACACATAATTATTTCTTGTTTATGACTTATTATTTTTTTAGGTTTTTATTACTTTTTCTTTTAGGTTTTAATTGTTATCTTCCTTAAAGTATTAGGATTTGGAGATTCTTTTGCTTATATAAATAAAGACTTTGTAACTATTTCAATGACCAATACATTACAATAAAATTATTCACTACAAGTTTTTAAGTTTGTTCAACTTTATTCTTATTTCAAGAACTCCAATTCTGCTCTACACCACTTTTGGTTCAAACTAGACTTGGTAGATTTTTTTCATGGTTAGCTTCACTCAGGATGTATGTATCCATGGACAACAACCTCAAAACTAGTTATGTATGTTAAAATGTTCAAAAACCTAGGAACTGATGGAAATTCATTCTTGAAGGTGATAGAAAATCTTGAGCACTTTCTTGTCGAACCTCTGGAAAATTGACACCTTACGTATTTGAGTTGCGCTATAAATTCTGACAGGAGTATGAAATAAGTAATATGTCTCTGGCTTAATGTGATAAATGCACATAAATGACTGTTGACATATATACAAGAGCAGAGTCCATAGCTTAGTTTAATACTATCTAAGCTCCCAGCAAAATTAATTCATACATTTTCAGCTCTTGAAGCACTCACTTCACTCTAAATTTCAATGATTAAGGACATAATGATACCCTCTAAACAATAAGTAAAAATAAATAAAGGAAGCATACACGAACACATTGGATGTACAGGACACCCCCCTCCATAACCAAAGCTACCTTGATAAGCAGCTTTTGGAGTGCACAAGGTTACTTAATAACATAAATAGTGAAAACAAGCAAATATCTATTCGTATTAGAAGCAAGGGATGACACCTTGTTAGCAAGCATGTAAAGGCCAACATCTGCATTATATAAAGTGGAAAGTCTCTCCATTTGGGGAACAGGTCTAGACTTCAAGTCCTCTGGAGATGCATCTGGCTCAAAAAGGTGTGAATTGGCAAAATCGGAGTAATATGAGTTGAGAAACCCTTGGTCACCTGTTTGAGCCACGAAGAAAAGTGAGATACTTGGTATAGAAAAAAAAAAGCACAAATAAAATCTTAGCTTTTTAAAGCCAGTAAACCATTCTTCAAGATTTTATTTATTTTGCTTCCAGTTATAGTGTAATCTATATGGAAAGAATACTTTAAGATAGCATCAGCTTCCATGCACATATGCATAGAATAATTGGAACACCAATCCCATTTTGCATCCCATGTCCATATATGCTACATTTATTCTGAAATGAAGTGAAGTTGAAACATGTTTAAACATAAAATCATGTCACGTAAACATTTTGACCAGTGACCACAGTAGGTCCTATGCCTAGTAGTAATTCAATGTCTAGACAACTACACAATATCCAAAACCACAACGAGAACTTCTTCATTTACAAATACAAAACGGAACAGTTAATAATTACTATGTCTTCAATCCCATTACTACCACTCAATTTACTTCAGAACTTAGTCAAAGTGTCAATGTTTTTTTTTGGGACAGTATAGACCATTTTTAAATTTTTTTTTTAACATTTGTGATATTAAACAAATTTCAAATTGTAATATTTATATGGAATAATATTCTTCAAGAGTTATATAAAAAATAAAGTAAATTTCATGCAATAACATTCAAAGAATATCAATATGACAGGTCAAGACAAAAGTATTACGTCCTTATTTAGCATTAAAAGACCATTGGCACTGGGCAATAACAGTGAACTATACCTCCAGTGTACGAATGCAAAGTGGTCACTTTGGTCATCATGTCATTGAAAAGCTCTGCAGATGGTTCAACAACCATGACTCCAGAATTCAGCCTTTCTGAATGTTTTAAGTTGGCACAAAATTTACGACATTTGAAAAGATCTTCAATGCTCTTAACCACGATAGTATCAGCATCAAGATATACCACTGCCAAAATTTAAATAAATAAATGAGAAGATTAGCAACAGTTCACTAAGCCATATACATTAAATAAAGTGAACTTCAACAGAACACATCATGGGGAAATCACTCCTACATGTTTTGGAAGCCAAAAGAACTTCATTTAAATTTTCACTCCAACAAGTTTACTTCTTCATATTTTATACTTGGCAAACAGAATTTAAGACAAAGAGTCACCTTTCTTGTAATTAGTCATGTTAAATATTTTTAGCTTTGTGTAAACACCCCAAAACCTCTTCGGGCGAACTTGATTAGGATTTTCCAGTAAACTAATTGTATTCACAATCCAACCATCAGCCTGCATAACAGAAACCAAAAACCTCACGTGAAATCAATCAACAGAGGTAGCAGTATTTTCATGTGCAATCTTAGCATCAATATTCAATAGCTCAAACAACCATTCTACTAAATGGAGTCACTAAGTATTGAACCTCAAAATAAAAGAATTTAATACTAGTCTCTTCAAGTATCAAGATAGCTTTAAACAAAATCTTTGGCTTCTTAGATGGTCAGGATAAAACCTAGATGAGTGGGCAGTATCTTATTCAGTCCCTACTCTGCCCAACCCCTTCTTCCACTGTAAAACATTATTAAAGTTATCAATTGTAATCAACAAGGATGGTATTTTCATCACCTCACTCTTGTCTATTACAGCAACCTCCTCCGATAATTGAAACTATATAATATGAGCCACTTGAGTGAAGCTTAATACGCAAAATCAAATCAATGACATTATAAATCACCATTGAATGCAATTCAGGATTTCCAGAATTTTGGACTTTGAGTTCCCAATTCCATCCACCATATAAAAGCATCAATAATTCTCCAATCCCAATTCAAAAGCAACAACTTTTCCAGCACCATAAACATCTTCGAAACAAACCAAAAACTTCACAGATTAAAAAAAAAAAAAACATATGCAGTTGCTTTAACATTACAAGGGAAGATAAATTGCTAAAAAGATGACCTGAAGGAGTTTTTTGGCATAGTTGGAGACTCCATCAGATACCAAAGCAACCATGTCTTTGGTAGAACCCGTGTCGCGAATCGATTTCCCCAGGACTCGAACGCCCAGCAAGAATTCATCGCCATACAGAAGCGTCACATACGCTTCTTCCGAATTCCGAGATCCCAAGGCCGCTCCACCGAAACTAAAGAGTGTAATCATTAATAATAATAGTAACGATAAGCTAAATCCCAATTTCGACATACTTAATGTGGATAATAAATGTGGATTGAGTAGAATTTTGATTTGGAAGAAAGTGAGATTGAAGATATGAGAGGAGTGTTTGAACTTTGAGAGGTAATTCAAAATTTCAAATAGACCCTTGATTGCCGTTTGATTGCAACTATGGAAAATGGTTGATTGCAAAATAATTTCTAGAAGGGAATTATTAATTATGTAGGTTTATTTTTCACTCGTGAAATTTTAAAATTTTATGTCACTTTGTTTTACATGAAAATTTTCTATTAAAGTGATAATTTTTTTATAATTGGTTATAAAATTTGTTATTATAAAATTTGTTTCTATTGCAAAAAAAAAAAAATATATATATATATATTTGCTTCCTAAAAAATCATTTTTTTGGGTCAAAATTTAGTGTTCGTTTGACTTTGTTTTAAACCGATTTGGTAACGATTAAAAAATAATTAAAATTGAAAATATAGCCGTTATTGAGTTTCACTCGTCTAATAAAAATCAACAATAATGATTAATTTTTTAATTTTAATCTCTACCAAACGGGCTCTTTATATTAAAATTGTCTATTAAAGTGAATTTTTTTTTATAATTTGTTATGACCTTTATTTCCATTGTCCAAAAAAAAAAAATTGGAACCAGCCGCCTGGAAAATCATTTTCCCACCCAAAAAGGTAGGAAAATGAATTCTCCAAAATCAAGCAAAAGAGACGCGTGAGCCTCTCCCCAAGAAAATGTTTTGTCAGCAGAATTTTGCACATTAAACACCTCATTTGGCTGGAAAAGGAAATGAAATTCCAGGTTTCAAGGAAAATAAAGCAAATCAAACAGGCCTTAGGGAAAATTGCATCCACGATACCAAATCTTTCCAATTTTTACAGACTTTGCCCAAACATTTGTTTTGTGCCACCGGAGGTACCAAACGTTTCAAAAATATGCACCGGGTGTCCAAATAGACGGTTTCTGTCCAGTTGACCGTTAGTTGACTCGAAAAAATTATTTTGACCACATCAACAAAGTGTAAAATGGTAACTTCATAATTTTAACATAAAAAATGGAAAATAAAAAAATGTTACACCATTCACTTCTTCCCACACCCCTACCCTATCTCTAAAAAACAACCCTCCATTTTCCGACAACTTTCAGCCTAAAAAACCACAGGATATTATTACCGATGGAAAGCCCTTAACGCACTCTTCAATGACATCCCAACATCCACACATAACAACCATAGATTTGGAAGAAATTAATTCCAAAAATCGCTAATTGAAAATCGCAAATATGCTGAAATCTTACAATCCGATTGTGCCAATGCTCAGACGACCCTACACCGACCGTTTGCCCATGTCCAGACGACTCTAGCCATGTTCCCAATTTATCCTAAACATCCCTCCAGCTGAACGAATTTATCCCAGAATACTTTCCACTCATGATTGTCGAACATCTGGGTCCGAAAAATGGAGATTCCAAATTCGTCCGGCCAACCCATGGTTGCGGACCACCTAGGCAACCTTTCTCTCCCTCTGGCAAACCTAGCCTACCCATGGGTCAAGCTCAATTGCAACAAAAAAATCAATGAATTTATGGGTGAAGTTCAAGAGGCACTTTGTGAAAAAATCGGTACTCGATGGTGGTGGAAGGAGGTAGAAATGGTGGTGGGGTGGAAGGAGGCGGTAGTGATGGTGGTACCAGCAGTGTGTCGGTGGTGGTGCAGGCAACATGCTGGCACCGATGATGCTGTGAAGGAGAAATTGATTGTTTGTATATTTATTTTCTGTTTTTTTTGTTTCTGTTTTTTTATTTATTTAACGAGAAAATTGTCAAGTTACCATTTTACCCCTCCTAATTTTATAAAAATTGGTCAAAATCAACTATTATTTGTCAACCAATAGTCAATTGGACGGAAACTGTCCATTTAGACCTTCAATGCATATTTTTGTAACGTTTGGTATCTTCGGTGGCACAAAACAAAGGTTTGGACAAAGTCTGCAAAAATTGAAAAGGTTTGGCACCATGACTGCAATTTTCCCAATCTTTTATGACGCTTCTATATATGAAATACGAATTGATGAGAAGATATTTCGTGTTGTTTCGTCTTTGACGCACTACTCGTGTGGTCTTCCTTGTCGTCTCAATAATTTGGTTAACCATAAAAAGTCACTTTTAAGTAAATTTAGTCGAAAAATTGAAAAATAAGTTTTACTAGACTATTATTTTTTGACGGAAAATAAAAGTATAAATTACTGTCTTCGAGCCAATTTTTCTTGATATATAGGAAGATGTACGTTTATTACAATTTTTGATAAAATGAATAAAAATGGAGTAATGATATTTAGCATAATTGGTGTTATAATATTAATTTAAGTGGAATTAAGTGTCATTAAATGAAATGTACAATTAAATTCACCTTTAAATGAACATGTCACATAATAATAATAAACTGGTGCTTTAGCACATATGATGTTAGATTAGCATTATTCTAAAAAATGTGATTTCGAAAATGAAAAATAATTCTTGTACATAACTATTTACATAATATTTTATATAATGATGATGTGTCTAAATGTAAGTGGAAAAGTTATTTGATCGATGAGATTTTGATCCAATTAAATTTCGCCACATCGTGCGTTGATAAATTATTATATAAGTTGTTATGTACATGTAATACAATCGTTATGAAATTATGTGGTTTTCACTTGAAGTTCATTATCGATTGTAATACAAGCATGCTAAATATGGTCACAAGTTCATTATTGAGGCTTCCGGAAAAAAAGTTCATTATGGATCAACTTCTTAGTTCATATCCTTTTGTCTCGACAAAGACCTAATCTTGATAGAAAGATAAAATAAGTTTGAAAGGGCACCTTACCACTTTTCTACTCGAGTTATATTCAATTCACATTTTTTATTAGCTGTATTATATTTTAATTTTACTTGACGTTTTCAATCTTTGTCGCACTCACGACGTTAACCTTTTTCGATGCACTTTCGTTAATTAACACATCTCGTATTTGATAATGAATGTTGCCCAGAATGAGTTATTTATCCATCATATATTAAAAGCAAGAAATGCAAAAGTGCGACAAAATATTCTTCAGTACGCAAATAGAATATTTTGACTATAGTCATCATTAAGAACTAGACGTAGTTATTATAGAAATGATTTCCTGCCCACCGTGGGTGGGAATAATTACTCGATCGCTGATCACGTCAGCAGTGAACAATTGTTATTTTGTTTACTGTGTGCATGAGATTAGTTCTGATAGTAATTAGTCGAAGCGTAAAGATAAAATTTGATGCAAAAATGTTAACCTGAATTCGAGAGCTTCGCCGCGGGCTGGAATACCATCTTACATTTAACGAGGCAAAAGAGACAAATAAGAGAACAATAAACAAAATCTGAAGCAAATTGGCAAGTTTGATCCCCTCCTGTGTCTTTTTGGCTACAGATTAAAAGCGCCAAAAACAAATATTCCTACTGCTGGAGGCTACCAAATTAAACTATATTTACTTCTTTGTTACTATCTCCTCTCAAATTTATTTGCTAATTTAGATTACTCTCTATATATATGATGTGGTCCGGAGATTACTTTTCATACAAAAAAATTTCATCAGTTCTCAATCTCTATATTTTTCCAAGCATTTTTCTCAAATTCCAACAGCTTTCTTGTTCATTCATTGCCTGTTCTTGAAAAAAATTATGGAAACCTTAAACTCTTCGAACATCATAAGTCGAATGGCAGCATTGGATCTGTCAACAGTCGGATACTTGATTGTGGGATTGCTTACAGTTTATATTACTCACTGGGTTTACAGATGGAGGAATCCCAAATGCAAAGGAGTTCTTCCTCCAGGTTCCATGGGGCTCCCTCTTATCGGCGAAACGATTCAGTTAGTCATTCCAAATGCCTCTTTGGACCTTCCCCCATTCATCAAGAAGAGAATGAAAAGGTAAAGAATCATCTCGTCTAAATGTTTAAGCTGTTAGAAATCAACAAACTTATTTATTTAAATTACATCTTCAACACGTCACTTCACCTCACTTGATGCGTGCATGATTTTCATAAATAAGTGGCTAAGAGACTTGAACTCGAGAACTATTTCAGGCTTTGATGTTAAAGCTACATCTCCTCATCTAAAAGCTTAATTAGAGGCAGTGGCGGACCCAGCACCCGGCGAGCTTCGACAGCTGCCCGTGCTGGATCCGCCTGGAACATTTTTTTTTTTGAAGTGAATAAATGTTTTAGATTATATACCTGGTAACTTGTTTTGTTTTCCAAATTTCTTGTAGCTCGTTGGAGTCCACATTTAATGTATGGAAAGTCCCAATTTTGACTCCCATTTCCCACCATCTTATTGTGAAATATTTTAAATTCTACAATTTTTACCAAAATTAAATGAGATAAAGAGGAGATTCAAACACATGACCACCCCTTAGAATATTGACCACTTGACCATTGTGGAACTCGTTGAGTTTGATACTAAATTTTCCAGAATAATATATGTTACATTTTAGCGCTTTAATGCAATTATAAAAATGTGAGCACGTGCTCTTCCTTTTAAGTATACAAAACTTAACCACAATATTATTTGGTGAATATTGCTGATTTTTACAACAAAATTATATATGTTCAGTTTGAAGAAAATAATTGTTATATTTAAATTTTAGACATTGTTTGATTCATTTTTTTTCAAAATACATTTTCCCCTCTTCTTTCAACCGCAAATTTTTCAATAATATAATATTATATGTAAATTCAAAACTTTTCCTTATTTTTCACCACACATTTTCCATCAAATCACTATTCCAAAATGCATGGACATTAAACGAGCTTTTAATATTTTATTGCACTACCGTTGATGATCCACGGCCGCCCGTGCTGACTCAAAATCCTGGGTCTGCCACTGATTAGAGGGGCAGACAATGTTATTTAACTTTCATTGATCTGAAAATGTTAATAATATTCTTTTGGATGTCGGGAATGATTTAGTTTTTACTAGTTAAACTACCCGTGTATGTATTAGGTATGGACCTATTTTTCGAACAAATATAGCAGGCAGGCCAGTGATAATAACAGCAGATCCTGAATTCAATCATTTTCTTCTTCGACAAGATGGAAAATTAGTCGACACATGGTCAATGGATACATTTGCGGAAGTATTTGATCAAGCCAGCCAGTCGTCGCGAAAATATACACGACACTTGACTTTAAATCACTTTGGCGTGGAAGCTCTCAGGGAGAAACTCCTCCCTCAAATGGAAGATATGGTTCGAAAAACTCTTTCGAATTGGTCGAGTCAAGAATCCGTTGAAGTGAAAAGTGCTTCGGTTACAGTAAGTATCACTTATTTTCTATAGATTTTGGATTTTTTATGGATACATAACATAGCAGATTAAAGTGAAATACGATCATAATTTCATTTTCCATGACAGATGTCTATTGATTATGCGGCGAGGCAAATATATAGTGGTGATCTTGAGAATGCACCACTCAAGATAAGTGATTTGTTCAGGGACTTGGTCGATGGTCTAATGTCGTTTCCCATTAATATCCCTGGTACCGCGCATCACAGATGCCTACAGGTACGTGTACATGTATATTTTACCTCGAGATTAGTCTAAAAATGACGAGAAAATGGTTTGTTCTGACTAAGAAAAAATGTTCAGACTCACAAGAAAGTACGAGAAATGATGAAGGACATCGTGAAAACTAGGCTCGAAGAGCCTGAGAGGCAATACGGAGATATGCTTGATCATATGATCGAAGATATGAAAAAGGAGTCGTTCTTAAACGAGGATTTCATCGTACAATTGATGTTTGGACTGTTCTTTGTCACTTCTGATTCCATTTCTACCACACTAGCATTAGCTTTCAAGTTACTTGCTGAACATCCCTTGGTTTTGGAGGAATTAACTGTAAGTATATACCTATATATGAACTGTCTTTTATGTCTCGATTATATAAAGTTTATAGTCATTAATCAATTTTCACTCTCCAGGCTGAACACGAGGCGATCCTCGAGAAACGAGAAAAATCAGAATCCCATCTCACATGGAATGACTATAAATCTATGACTTTTACACTTCAGGTCCATTCATATACATCATTTTTTATAAGCAATACTGAACGAGATTAGACAATGAAGTTTTATTACTATATTTTGCTGTCTACTCTGACATTGGTCTAATGAAAAACTGCATACATGTAGGTTATCAATGAAGTTTTAAGGCTCGGAAACATAGCACCTGGATTCTTTCGTCGAGCTTTACAAGATATTCCAGTAAATGGTACATATATATAATCATAGAAACCGAAAAAAAAAAGATAGTATTTTCTCATAATGTGTTCAATTATTCCGAAATTAAATGACAGCACATGAATATTTTCTTGCAGGATATACAATTCCTTCAGGATGGGTGATAATGATTGCCACTGCTGGCCTTCATCTCAACTCCAACAAATTTGAGGATCCTCTTAAATTCAATCCATGGCGCTGGAAGGTGTGCAAAGTTTATGTTCTTTGTAACAACTACTTCTGAGTTCCACATCGCTCATCAAAATCCTTGTGGACATATTGATCAAGGACCCTTCCATAATAAACCAAGTTTTACAATGACTGAAATAACAGATTTTTCGCTCTAATTATACAGGAACTTCAACCGTCTGTCATAGCTAAATGTTTTATGCCATTTGGATCTGGTATGAAGCAATGTGCTGGTGCAGAATATAGCAGGGTGCTGCTGGCAACTTTTCTACACGTCCTCGTCATAAAGTACAGGTACTTCTTCGGTTTTGCATTATATTTAAGGGGTTTCTTCACTTCAGGTTGAACAAGCAATGTCACTTACATGATACATCTGCGCGCCCGCATTTGTTTTATTACAACTGCTTAAGAGTTGTGAACTATTAGAACTAACCATTCTCATTACTATCTGTGCAGATGGGCTATTGTCAAGGGAGGAAAAATTGTTCGTTCTCCGATCATAAGATTTCCAGATGGATTTCACTACAAGATCACAGAAAAAACTAACTGATCATCGGATTTTCATATTGAATCAAATAAAGTTATGTTCTAAGTTGAAAATAAAAGGCTAGATGAAAAGTTTTATTGAGTTTCTGTTTCAAATATTCAATTTGAGATGTAGACATTTCCATTTCTTGTAAAATAAATTTCAAGAAAACTTTCTGTATATTTTTGAAGGGTAATTTCAGCACTTTATGAAGAAAACTTGCCAAATAAAGAACCCAAAAGAGATGGGAAAAACCAAAAGAAAAATACCAAAATAAACGAAAAAAGGGAACCGAAAAATAATTTTGAAACGTTCACGGTGGGACTCGAACCCACAATCTCCCGCTCCGGAGGCGAGCGCCTTATCCATTAGGCCACGCGAACTCCTATCCTTCTTAGCGAATTCACAAACTTGTAAACTATAGAAAATATCATATTTTAAAGCTAATCTAGTTGTTTTAAAGGGTAAATAGCACGTAAGGTCTCCACCTTTCATTGTTATCGTGAAAAACGTCGTTACCTTTCATTTTTATTTTTGCATTTTCACCTTTCATTGCATAAAAAGTCATTTTCATCCATTTTCTCAATTAAAAATTGTGAAATGACGAATATACCATTCTTTTCAAATAAAAACAAAAACAAAAAGAAAAAAATTCAATTGCAACCATAGTTCCAATTTTTTTTTTTAAAAAAAAGCACAAATGAGTCTACATATAAATGATTAAAAGAGCAATTAGCACATAATGTCCAAACTTTTCACTATTATAGTGAAAAATGTCAATATCTTTTTTTATTTTTTATTTTTTTTTATTTTGCATTTTCACACTTAATTATACATTTGATTGCGTAAATCATCATTTTTATTCATTTTCTTATAAATTTTCAATAAAGAGCTGTGAAATGATAAATCCTCCTATTTAAAAAAAAATCAATTATTTGGAACTCGTTTCTA
>CAIGRH010120481.1:0-11512 GCA_903798295.1 Fraxinus nigra | reverse complement strand
GGTACACATTAAAATTTTTATTTTTATTCTTCTACTTATTTTCAACCACACTTTTTTCAATAAAATAATATTTTCCATCACATCAATAACTTTTCCTTCTTTTTCAACCACACATTTTTCATCAATTTACTATTTCAAAATACATTCTTACAAACACCCAATTTGATTTTAGTTAGATAGCTCTGTCCATGCTAGCAAATTGATATGTAGGTATGAAAATCATCATTTATTGATTATCACATCAGTCTTTTTATCAGTGAAATTGGATGAAGTTAACTTAATTGAAATCACATTAAAATGTGATAATTCGGTTGAACAAAATTGAAGTATAGATAGTTGATTGACACTGGAATGAAAGTACAATTTTCGACTTTACCCAAAAGATAACGATAATCATTAATTCTTTTAGCTCATTTGTTCTTAAATATAGGACAAGATATGACGTAGCGGTATCGAAATGAGTCATGATTAACCCATGAGAATCTGCCGTTGACTTGGTTATTTGAAAAAATAAAGTTGAGAGTAAACCAAATGACTTGTTAACTCTCTTTTAGGGATGAACGTCGTCCGTTCCAGTTTATGTTCGACTCGGTTCCATGATTAAAAATTTATTTTAATTCTTGAAACGAACCTACAATTTTGAACGGGTTCGACTATTTTGAGAAATCTCAACCTGATTAGTTAATTATTCTTCCCTAATGAAAAGAGGACATGATTTTGCTTTCTATGTGGTTGGTGCATTACACAAGCCTCGATATTTAAAAAATAAAATCGGAACCTTGATGTTCTTGGTTCTAGTACTCAAAATCGTTTGGTTTTGATTTGGTACTTTTATTCGTGCCTACTTTAAATTTTGGTTTGAACGTTTCTTTCTTCTAAATTTTTGTATTTAAAATTATTGGGTTTTTGGCAACGAATACTTATTATTATTGTTTTTTTTAATTTCACATAATATTCGCATTTCAGTTTTGGCTAAACTTAAATTGATTTAAATTCTTTACTTGTACAGAAACAGTTCTGTCAAAATTAATTAAGACGCTGCCACAACAGCATCTGTTTGGTTTGTTTGTTTTTTTTGTCATTGTCCAACCAAAAACTGTCAAGTCTCTTCTGTATGAATTCTAGCAGCATATTTTCTGTACAAATAACATATCTCTAATCCTATCATCCAATGTAGGCCGATCCATCCATTGCAATGAACACAAGTGTAACTAGTGACGGATGGAGAGCAACAATTGAGAGTTGAGAATATAAGATAGATATGATACAACTTCAAATGGATCTCATATTCTAACTCTCCCCCTCAAATTGATGCATAGATAGCATACATGCCCAACTTGGATAATATAGTGATCAGTTGTCATTACTGACTAGGATTAATTATTTCATCACTAGTAGATTTAAGGCAACTGATAGACCCCAAATTACAGAATTGAAGAATGAACTGGTTTTTGGGCAGAAACCCAACAAATTGTGGAATTGTAAACAATACTAGTTACACATTTATCTTAATCAAATCTTGGATATATGGACTCCATCTCTGACTGCTTGGATTCTTCTTTCCTTGGTGAATCAGTGACTTGAACTTCTAGTTTTACCCCCTCGTTCTTACCTTTTTGCCCTCCTGGCATAAGTGAACCACACCGGGGGCCTATCAGAGACTCATGAAATATTTCCTAGAGTTTAAGCATTCTTTGGAGTCCATTCTTGATTTGAACAACCAATCTAAGATTTCTGACTAACCCAAGCATGAATAGTGAAATTGAACCTAGTGCAGTAATAAAGAGTTGGTTTTGACAAGCCTTTGTGATGCCAAAGCTGCATTCGTTCCATCTAGTATTTTAATTAGATCATCTTTGTGAGGTAAAACTATGTTTTATTGTTTACTCGTTTGTTATGATCAACTGCTGATTCCACCCCTGCAAGGATTCTATAATCATTAACTTACTTGTATACATACAGCTACAGGTATATGTTACTGGATTTATCCCTTACATTGGGAAGTCATTAAATTTTCTCCTTCTCTCGTGGATGTATGCTTATTATTGTTTTGAGTGAGTAGTGATGTTGAAGCTTTGTTTCTTAATATGTTGAATGCTCTATGGACAAGATATATGTTCATTGAAACTTCTCTCATTTTCTAGGTACCAATGGAATTTTTCTGGTCTGAGATTGGATGAGAGGCTGGACTTCTTTTGAGTCCAACTGGGCATTTTTTGCTGGTTTTGGTAAGAATCTTACTATAGGCTTCACCCCGGGTCCTATAATTTTATGTGGATTCAATTTGATCTTTGGACCAGTTTTTCAAATTGACAGTATTACAACTCATTGTTGGAAAACAATGAGTGGTTAAGTGGCAACAAATCAACAACAACAAACAAAGTCTTATTCCCAATAAACGAATCCTTGTATGTTCATTCACTGCCAGTGAATCACTGGCATTGCATATTTTTCGGAAATTTCCAATACTTCTCTGATAGATCAGAAAATACTGCATACTTTTATCTTTTCAGGAGGCCCATGTTCTGGCAATATTCCTTTATTCTCCCCTTGTTAGCTATGGAGGTATGGCTATACTCTATTCATTGGTAAGTACGAGGTTCCTGTGTCTGTTTATGTACGTCTTATACTATTTTCTCTATCCATTTGTCAAGTCTTCACATTATTTTAAATGTAACTTGACATAAGAATTGAGATTATGCAGTACGGTACGCCTGATTCCTAGAAATTACAGCACGTTGCCTTTTATTTGGCCGTAACTGTGGCTTTTTCTAGTTTGTTATGACTGCGATGGGCACAGAAGGAGACAAAGTGATTACTTCTCAAAGAAAGAAATGGAAAGGTGAAGGATTAGGGAGGATTCCAATATTTGTTTCTGCAGATTATTTATCGTAAGCCAATTTCTTTTTTCCTTTATTCTTTTCTTTTATATATGGCAACATATTTCAAAGATCTGATCCAAAATCTTGCTTTTAAGTGGTTTCTTCATTTGGAACTTATCTTACATATGTAAAATCTTGATTTAGATGTTGTGCCATTATTGGTATTTGGTCACTTCCCCCTCTCTGATGTGCATGGAAGGTTTTAGATTAGCTGGTTTGATTATAATGAAATGGTTACACACAATAATGAAGAATTATTATCTTTGTTCATATGATCCAAGGTCGTTTTTCCCGTGTCTTGATTATCTGTTTCGTTTCACCCTATCTGCTTCGTATAACTTGCAACTTCCCCCGAACAACAAGAAAAATTATAATTTTTGAAGCTAATGATATCTGGCTGTCTTCATTCGTCCTGCTTTGAAGGATGAAAGTCTTGTCGCTCTTCCCTCTTCGACAAATGCAAAGCACGAAGGCACTCTGAGCATTGGATCAACCTGAACAATTGGTATGTTAAGTACACTGTTATGTATTTTGATTTTTCAAATATCTACCTACCATATTCCAGTGTCAAGTCTCATTTTTTCTCTTTTGATTCAGGTTTAAACCTACCTTGTATATAATGCTTTGTGCATTTGCTGCTCCAAATATTGAAAGACAGGAGACACATAATCAGTTGTGAAAGCAACCAGCAGATTGGAAGTCTTTTGTACATAGTGAAGAACAAAGCAGCCAGTCTTGTGAATTTCTTTATTGAATCATACTAAATGTACAATCTAGTTTTGACAATANTTTCAAATATCTACCTACCATATTCCAGTGTCAAGTCTCATTTTTTCTCTTTTGATTCAGGTTTAAACCTACCTTGTATATAATGCTTTGTGCATTTGCTGCTCCAAATATTGAAAGACAAAGGAGACACATAATCAGTTGTGAAAGCAACCAGCAGATTGGAAGTCTTTTGTACATAGTGAAGAACAAAGCAGCCAGTCTTGTGAATTTCTTTATTGAATCATACTAAATGTACAATCTAGTTTTGACAATACTGGTTGACAACTCACATTTAACATCACATTCATTTATTTCAAAAACTGTTTTTTAAATCAATGACCTATATTTTGACAATACCAACATTTACAACCATTATTGTCAAGAAGAGTAGTGCTACATGTACCTACTCTTTTACCTAATCTTTCACACACTCCACACGTGGTGGTCTTCTATTGGAAGGTCGGCTGGTGGGCCAACTGACCTTCCAATAGAGGGCCGTCACGTGTTGAGTGTGTGAAAGATTAGGTAAAACTTTTTGTACACATAGCATTTTTCTTGTCAAGAATAATTGTACAAATAGCATAATATTGAAATAAAGGAAACACAAATTTAAAACTTCTCCTAATTTATTGAGTTTGTAGTTCAAAGCTATCACGTCTTACACTATTGGTCTGTTTGGCCAAGGTTTATACTTCTTATAAAAGAGCTTCCTTAGAAAGTTACCTTAAATTAGTTTTCTTTAAAAATTCTTCTAACCAAACAAAACATTTCATTTAGAAGTAGCTTCTTAATATCTGAAGAAACTTTTGACTTTCAAAGGCCTGGTCAGATTTGTCCTAAGTTGAAAACTATTTTTGCGTTTTGCTTCAATCTTATCATGAAAGAAGGCATCTCAATATAATTGTGTTAAATGAGATACTTGACTTATTTATGAATAAATAAATCCTTATTTGTAGAAGGGCAATGAAATTAAACTTTGTCGTGTTTGGTTTTTATCATTTAAAAATTTATTTTTAACTACACATTTTTTCAATAAGATGGTTTTACACGGAAATTCAAAATTTTATCTTACGTTTTAATCGAATATTTTTCAAAAATTATTATTATAAAATTAATTCTCCCAAAAAAAGAAGCTCACGCTCAAAACAATCAATAAATCATATGCAAATGAATAAGCTATAAAGGAAAAAGAAAACAAAATTAAAGTACCTAATTTAAAAAAAATATATATGGGAAATGAGAGAGAAGTGAACCGCTCTCAACTACTAAACCGGACAGACTATTTCTCGGATAAGGATTCTTGTACATTGAGGGCTACATAATGCATGACATAATGACCACATGATAGAGCCCCTATTGGAGGGTTGTCTTATGTAGCCCCCAATGTCCCGTAGCACTACTCCTATTTCTCCTTCCTCAACGGCTCTGTAAAAATACACTGTACTCTCTTCAGAAGAACTTCCCAATTATCTTACAAATTCTTTGATTTTCGAGTCATCTAAACCCTAAACCTAATCCTAAACTAATTGCCAAAATAAATTTCTACGGTTCATGACAGTATCTGAATAAAGAGAGCAATGGATACTCACGTCAGTCATAATCTATTCGACAGACGCCCGATAACCAAGTCGAAAGCCCCTTCTGTTAAATGGGTTAAAGAATGGTATAGAAAAAAATTCCCAAAATTTTTCTTCTTTTCTTCTGTGCCTTTTTTCTGCATAAACTGTTTCTTGATAACTGATATATGGTTTTTGATAATATTTATCTACTGATGCGCATAGGGTTGGTTAATTGGTATTTAGGCCTTCTGAGTTCATTGTTGATTTTGCTTTTATAATGTGATATTGATATTTTTGGTTTAATTTCTGAAAGATGGATCTAAAACCGAAAACAAAATTGCCTCATTGCTGATTTTGTTCATTTTTTTGGGCTTGCTAACTGACAAGAAAAGAATCCTGTCCCATAAATTTGACTAGCTTTTAACGATGCAGTCAAGAATTCACCTTTTCATAGTGACTCTCTCCCATAAAATTTAAAATCAAGAAGTCGTAAAAGAGTAAAAAACAAGAAATAAATCTGATTGCCATGTGGAATATTCCAAATTTCCCTGGGACCATGCCTTTAAACCATTCTTATATGCTATTTGCTTGGGGTTTAGCATTCCGGGTGATTGGTGTCACATGAGCCAATTTATAGTTTAATTTCATATCAGCTGGATACTCTTGTATTCGATATGTTATGATTGCTATAATTAACTTGACATTCAATGAACAGTTGACCACAAATTGATGTTGAATATACTTGTAGGTGGAAGCCATATTATTGGAAAAACAACCATGAATGCAAAATTGTCATGTTGAAGGGCTTAACTAATGTTTCATGAAGACAATCGTATTAGAACTGATAGATAAATGGACTAGATGAGGTAGTTTGTGAACCAACATATGTGATCAGCTGTCTATGTGCAGTGTGGTACAAAATTAGTTTTGTGGGTGGATTTAAGTGACCTGTGTTGTAGTGTTTCTTGATTGCTCTTCCTAATTTGAAGCCTGAATATCCTATAAGAAAGAATAAAAACACCCAAGCTTTTTTGACTTGAGTATTTATTTTCATTTTTGCAACATCTCCTTAAGCTTCTTTGGAACTTTCTTTGTATATGCAATGTTATAGCTGCAGCTTTTTCTCTTAATAAACTTATATATGTTTTATCAATCTGTTCATTAACCTGCTTTGTTTTGTTCTAGGATGCCACAAGATGTTGTATCAACTGGTGGAAGGTGCTTACTTTTGAAATGGGTCAATGGTTAGTTATATAAAGCTTTCTGCCAGGATAATTTAAAGCGGATAATAATGCGATTAATCAATAAATGGAAGCATTTTAGTGTTAGACGAGGATGTATTTTGCATAGTGGTATATGCTGTTCTGGACAATTACCTACTTTGGCAATTGATCAACTTTAACTGGGGTCATTGATTCATTGAAAATATTGATTTTCATTGCTTGCATTAGTAATAGTCTTATCCACAAGAGAGAACCTTTTCTTTGAAGGCATCCAAAGAGGAAACTTGATGGTCTATAGCATAAAGTTGTTTTATTTCCTTATATCTTCAAAATATGGACTTGTTGTGGCAGTAATAGGTTTGATTCTTCAGTTCTAACTGAGATTTGCTGTTTTGCTTTGAGCATCTCATTGTGCTCACCGTGCTTTTTTTGTTTTCCTTTCCCTTTTCAACTGTTTTGTCATTTAATGTGGAAATTTGCGTTGCATACAAGCTGGTGGTAAATTTGACCTAAAAGATCTGTTTTCCTATTTGCAAGAGGCCACATTGAAGGCTATGAAAGAAAAGTCAAAAGAGCCAGAAGTGGTACATGAGCCTGAACCAACAACAGAAGTTCTTTTCCTTTGTAGTTACGAAGGCTGTGGAAAGACTTTTATTGATGTTGGAGCTTTGAGGAAGCATTCTCACATCCATGGAGAGAGGCAGTATGTTTGCCATTATGATAATTGCGGAAAGGTACGTTAAATGTTGAGGGTGTATTCTCCTTTTAGCTTTGAGATGAAAGCCTTAATCACATAAGCAAGGTAAACTCCACCATTTATCAGTGACTCTACCTTAGAGCATAAAAGCATATGAACCCATAAAGCAGAAACTGCAGTTCAAGAAAACAGGAGCAAATTATAGGGTGATATGTACATTATCCATAAAAATTGGTATAATAACAGTGAAAAGCTCTTTAATGCCGTATATCCCTTAGAGAATAGTACCATTTAAGTTATTGAATGGCACAAGTTAACCAAAACCCACCACGTCAATGGGTGGAGATCGCTGGACATCAGATAATAAGGACATATACTTTAATCATGCAGTTCTTTTCATGAAAAAAGAATCATAAAGAACTTCTAATCTGATCCTGGATATTCCATTACATGTTTGGGAAAAAGATTTGCATCATGTTGGTTTCATGTGGATAAGTGGCTTTTTGGCTGGCAGTTTTAATTGAAGCATTCCTATGAACTTTCAGATTAGGAAAATACCACTTATTCTTGAGCAAGTCTCGTAATAGAAATAAATTAAGAGAATTAGATTAATGTGCTTTTCTGTATCCTTTTATGAATTCTTCTTTCTGTTAGTTTTTCAAGCAATGTAAATTGAAATCTGTTCTTATTTTACAGAAATTTTTGGATAGTTCAAAATTAAAGAGGCATTTTTTAATTCATACCGGGGAGAGACACTTTGTGTGCCCGCACGACGGCTGTGGTAAGGTGAGTAAACTGGTCTGCTTGGAATAGTTCATTTAGATCCCTTCTCCTCTTTTTCTGCGATATGACTGTTCTTAGTTTTATCATTGTTTGGGATTTTCACAGCATGTTGCAATCTATTCATCCTCGTGTAAATTTGATTCTTCTATTGTCAATTAGTTATATTGCATCTTCATTACCAGTTTAAGTCCAATATATTCCTGGAGAATTGAAAAATTTACCGTGGAGTAACTGGAGTTTTGAAGATTCAATAGAGATGGACACATTCTCCTTGCTTTTCCTTCTACCTCAATTCTGATTCTGTAGTTTTTATGTTGTGCAGGCATTCTCTCTAGATTTCAATTTAAGGTCACACATGAAAACACACTCACAGGAGAATTATCATAATTGCCCATATCCTGAATGCGGAAAACGTTATACACACGAGTACAAGCTGAAGAATCACATTGCATCTCATCATGAGAAGGTTAGTACTTCCACATTTCCCTCCTGTAGCTAGTTTTGTCTTCGTGTGATTTACCTGCATTTGACCTCGTATTATTTTATTGTTCTTGTTCTTCATGTTTCTTGGGAATGCCAAGCTATGCTTCCTTAAAACTAGGATCTCTCTGGTTGATTAATTTGAAAAAAAAAAAAAAGTTTTTATAGTATTTATATTTGTTCGTGCATATCTACTTTATCAGTTTTCTCTTAATTGCTGGATATGGTAACTAAATTTCAATTCTGGCAATGTTAAAGCAGAACATGGTAGATGCAGTTAAGCATACTCCGCCTGCAGAGAAGCCAGTGAAAACTCTGAAATCTTCTGCAGGACCTTCTGGACCCGCATCATCTTACCGCCCGTACGCCTGTCCATATGCAGGGTGCGAGAAGGCCTACATCCACGAGTACAAGCTGAATCTTCATCTAAGAAGAGAACACCCTGGCCATTTTCTGGATGAAAATGCTAAGAACAACCCACCTAACTATGAAAACGAGATGGATGAAGGCAGTGATCAAGATGTATATGTTGGAAAACGAGCCAATGGTAAAGTCCAGAAACAGAGTAGGCCGAAGCCAAATTTAAAACCACCTTCTTCAAAAGTTCCTCAGAGGAAAAGCTCTAGTGCTTCTCCTGCCAACTTGAATATAAGGAAAAAATCTTGGCCCATCAAAGAGGACGTGTATGACGATGAAGACAGTGAAGAAACAGAAGAGGAACGTGATAATGTTGGAGAAAGATGGATGTACGGAGAAAACAATGAGGACGATGATGAAGAGACAGAATACGAGGACTAGGCTTGATATGTCTATAGACATTTTCATGCCTTAAGTCGGGAAGAGCAGATTTTTTTTTTCCTTCTTTTGATGAGAATAAGTTATTAAATACAATTTTACCTTTATATGATGAGAAAACAAATGTAGACATGGCCATCCAACTTTGTTAAATGAAAACCTAACCATCAGAAATGTTGGATCATTACATCAACTCTGACACAAAGGTGTCTCAGACGACCGTCTTGAGAGATTTGATCAATAAACATATACTTTGGCTTCAGAAACAAAGGTGAAAATGACTAAATACGCGGCTATAAGAAAGAGGGGGAGGGGGAAAATCAAATGAGACTTATAGCTCATATGGTAGTAAAATGGATTGTAGAGTACTAAATAGTATTATTAACATGTATGTGGATTTACTGTGTAAGATCTTATTCCCAGTTCAGATCTTCCAGCGCCAATATACTGTGTTTTGTTCACAGTATGCTACAACGATACCATAATTCCATGCAAAGAATGCAGCTGTTCTTGCAAATCTTGGGCAAAATGTGAAGTAATTACCAAAGTTAATTGCTGAAAAACGAAACTATTTATGATTATTTATACATATATTTGACTGTTTTGTGGTTTTAGGCCTGAGGATCTGCCACCAATATTGCAACTGCAGCACAATGAACTAACACAACCAATGGTGCAATGTACTAACCATATGTTCCCTATAAGAGTGCACTGGCATGTGATGCAAAGTTACACAGTACCGGAGGGTCAAAATACAGTGACAAATGTAAACCATGTCAAGAATTACAGTAATTTGGTTAATCTCCAAAGTGTTAAGCGGGTTTTGAGCTTTGACTATAAGCCCCTCAACCAGTATGGCAATATACTTGAGTTCATTTTCATGTGTACTAATATTCTTGCTCAACGTTAATCACACGTTAATATTAATGATGTTTTGTATCTTCAGATGATATTGGAGTGTTTTATGGGATTCACTTTTACAATGAGATGCTGCTCGCCTGCTCCAGGCTGGGGCAAATGGAAATGTACAGACAGAAATGCCAAGGCATAAAGATACGGAGATTTTCAGTTTCAGAGAGGGGTGGGCATTTCCCAAGAAGATTTCATTCAAATGTTAAAATTGTGTATTGGCCTCACCTCAAGATTACTCTAGGCTTTTAAATGCTGTTACCCAGTCTTGTGCACCAGTGGCTTCCTGTATAATTCTTTCACTATACTGTAGGGGACGTTTGAGCCCCATTTTTTTAAAAAATTCATTCTTTCAAAACTCATTTTTAAGTGCACATTCTCCAATAAAATATATTACTCGTAAATCGAAATTTTTTTCTTAATTTTTAACCACAAATTCTCCAAAAATCACTATTCAAAAATGTATTTTTTTTTTCCTCAAATTGGGGCTCAAACAAGGGCTTAATGTCATGAACTTTTTCCTTCAAACACTGGTAAAAGATGCTCCTCATTAAAATATGTTGCAGAAGATTATTTATTTTGTTTGCAATATTGATTGGGCACCTGCCTGGTAACACGTTTCTTTCCTTTGACACATTTTTACCAACATTTTTGTTAGTCAAATTAACGGATATGGACCCAATTGTAAGGAAATTTAAATTCAGTGACTTCAACTATAATTAATGCCAAAATGATCAACATAAAATAGCAATGAATTCCAAAGCCACAATCATGTCAAGAAACTCCAATCTGATCGAGACAATAAGGCCATATTTGATTGCGCTTCAATTTCATGGAAGATAGAAATTAAGTTCCATTTTCTACATCTTTGCATGTTTGATTGCCCAAATTTTTCATGGAATTAATTTTTCATTTTTCACCCACATGCAGGGGCGGACATAGGAAATTTTTTCAGTGCGTAAAAATTTAAAAATAACATCTATTTACTGAAGTTGTGAGGTTACCCAATTTTCTTCATTTCTCCGGTTAGTGAGCTGAAAAAGTAGGTGTGAATGCCTCCAAGAGGTACCATCAATAGAGAATCGGTGTCGAGATTTTGTATTAACTATAAGGGTTGAGTTCAAATTCAATTGGGTGGGTGGTAGGTCATAGGTGAGGGGACCTAAAAAAAAAAAGATCAGTCAATATAGCAGGAGAAGCTCAGGGGCCACCGGGTCCTTAGATTACATACATAAAATTTAGCTGCTGCAAGAATTGCACCCACCCTCCAGTTTAACACAAGTATGCCTCTAAGACCATTTTTTTTAGCTTAAGTGGGCTGGGTGGCCCAGAGCTCAGCGCGGCAGCCTGCACAAAGCATGAATTGGGTCCACCCCTGCCCACATGCTCACATTTTCTTGATTTTTTAGGAAAAAC
>CAIGRH010120465.1:0-10317 GCA_903798295.1 Fraxinus nigra | reverse complement strand
GATTATTTCCATGAAAAATAAAGCCAAACGAATGATATTCGATAGGGTAAATTTTTTTATTTTTGGCAATGGGAACAAATTCTAGAGCTAATGGTAGAAAAAATTATCACTTTAATGAACAAATTTCATGAAAAATGAAGTCAAACGGATACCAAACTTTCCACATTTTCCATGTGGAAAATTATATCAATCAAATACAATTAATTACAATTCTCAGTAAAACAAATTCTAGGCAATTCAATTCCCAGTAAAACATTTTTTTTCCACCAATTTTCCACATTTGCAATCAAACGGACCTAAGTACTTATAGATAGAAAATAAATTATTTTTTTCTCCAATGAAAAGAAGAGAAAATGGTCATAATTTAGATTTGTCATTATGCAAGAAATCGTTCTGCTTATTTTGTTGCATACTAGGTTTAATCCCACACGTAGGTCCAATAATTAATAATTATTGTGATCATATAGGTGTGAATCAAATTCTTAAGCTGTCTCTACTCATTTCTTTGGGGTCACCCTTTAAAAACCCTTAATTGTTGGTCTTGATATATTAATATGTTTACAAATAACCCAACATTAGTAGCATGGTTAGATTTTTATGTTTGGTGGATGAACAAATAATTCTGTTCAAGTTGATTAATTATTTGCTTAATTGTCATTATATTTCCAAATAGGGTTTATGAGCAAAAGCCTGAGTAATGCTATTTATCATTATGGTGATGAAATATCGATTATTTGACAACTCATTATCCTCTTGCATCTCTCTCTCTCTCTCGTAAAAATTGAATTGTCCAATTCTTCCACATAGTATGCCACATTATCAACAATATGTCGTCATAATGATAAATAACATTATTCATCCTAATAATTGTTTTATGAATAGTAACATATATATATATATATATATATATATATATATATTCTCAGCTTACTCGACTGTTACATAACAAACTCGACACTTACTTAACATACTCGACTGTTGCATAACAAACTCGAGATTTCCAATAAATTTGAGGTTTTCCCGCAAATTCAAGATTTCACCTACTAATTTGTCTCCTGTCTACAAAATCTGATATTTATTCATGAATTTTTTTAAAAAAAAATTGTTGCTACTCCGTTATGTTTTATTAATTAGTTATTTAATTTTCTAAGAATACTTTAGATTAAAAAACGCCCCGCTCGAGCCCGAAAACATTGAGAAGTAGAGTCGAATCCTGCTCAAATTGCAAGCCAAAAGCTCGATCATAAATTCTTGTCGAGTCGAGCCTCTAGCTTGAGCTTGCGAGCCGGCTTTATCTTGCTGGTTGCAGCCAATGGTCACCATATTATCTTTTCCTTTCCTTTTAATCATGAAGAAAAAAAAAAGAAATAATATGTAGTTTTTACATCAGCATGAGGTGCACAAAATGACAAACTCGACAGATTTGTTTACATTTCAACCAGAAGTGATGAGCTCAGGAAAATAGTACAAGTCTGACCATATTGGGTCCGAGTCAAGACTCAGTGGGTCACATTTTGAAAATTCAATTGACTTTTTTCTCCTCCACATATTCTTTTCCACCCCTCCAATTCCAACCCCCCCAACAACATTAAAAAGGTCAACCAGAAAATTGAGTAAAATTGATTATTAAAGAAAGAATTTTAATTGTGGTGGTGGGGTGAAGGGGCATAAGAAGAACAGTAACTTGTGGTTTTTTTAAATTTAATTCCTTTATTTTAATTTATTTCATATGAAAAAATGATTAATTTTACAAACGGTCGCTGAACTTACCTAAAAATTACAAAACGGTCATTGAAGTTTAAAACGTACACAAACGATCATTGAAGTTTCGTACACTTTCACAAACGGTCACTGAGATTTTAATTTATTTCACAAACGGTTGCTGAAGGACCATTATGATTTTAATTCAAACTCAAAGGATTAAACAGTGGACATAAAAACTTGACCATCTCAAGTGCAAATTTTTTTTAAACAAGAATACACTATATTTTTATGTAAACTAAGATAAATAAAAGTGCATTAAAATCTAGGAAATCTATGCAAGATCACACAAAAATATAGAAAAATATTTATATCACATATCTAAATTTATGGTCTTATACGTATATAAGCGAAACGAGAATTAAAATATCACTTTTACAATTTTCATCTAATTTACCCCAAATGTGGCACTTAATAGTAAGAAATTTACACTTAAGGTGGTCAAGCTTTTATGTCCACGTGTAGAGGTGGCAAACGAGCCAGCCACGAGCCGAGCCCACGAGCTTGCACAAAAATTTTTTTTTTTCCAAAAAAGACATCTTTAATATAAAAAAACGAGCTGAGCTGAGCCGAGCTCGCCGAGTACCCATTTTGGGCGAGCTCCGGCGGCTCGTGCTCGCTCGTGTGGGCAAGGGCCAAGCCAAGCCACCTCTATCCATGTGTTTTGGTCCTTTAAATTTGAATTACAATCATAATAGTCCTTCAGTGATCGTTTGTGAAACAAATTAAAACTTCAATGGCCGTTTGTGGAAACACATGAAATTTCAGTTATCGTTTCTACAAGTTTTAAACTTTAGTGATCGTTTTGTAATTTTTAAGTAAGTGCAGTGACTATTTGTGAAATTAACCTTGTGAAAAAATGTAAAGTTACATATTTACTCTTTAGAAATTGGTCAACAATTGGTTAAAATTTTAATTATTGGTCAACTAACGGTTTTTGTCAATTTGGATTTTAGATGCGAATTGTTTAAAGGTTTGGTACCATGAGTGACACAAATGAAAGGTTTAGGCAAAGTCTGAAAAAAAAAAGTGAAAGGTTAGATATCGTGACTGCAATTTTCCCTTATTATTATCTTTAAATTGGGTTGTTGGAGTAGAAAAGAAAAAAGAAAGTCTTTGGAAATTTAATATTAGTTAAATTAATTTTTCAAAATGTTTTGCATAAAGTTAAGGGGCCGTTGATTTGTAAACTTGATATCTCAATAAAATATTGAATGTACTCATGAAATATAAGAAATCGTACAAAAAAATATTATGTAATCATCTTAAATTTGTTAAACTATATTATCATGTCTAGTATAATGTGCTTATGGGATTGACTAAGTTGAATTGGAGGAGTTGAAAATAAAATGCAATGTCTACCATCAAGTGTGACAAGTAATTGAGTAAACAATAATTTGAGTTAGTGGGCACGTGTCCCATTATCAAATTGGCCTTTTTCTTCCTCAATTGGTAATTGACCTTTTTTTTTTTAATCATAAATTCTCGATGGTTGATAATTCATTGGTAGGATTTTTTTATTTTACTTTTGCTTTTTATATATCAACCTATCAAATGAGCCTTTCAATCAATTTGCTCTAAAAGCGGGTTCGTTTAATTAGTTTAAATTTCATGGAAAATGTCACATTCGAAGAATTCAATTTCTACTTTGTCAGCTTGATACGAAAGTAGAAATGAAGTTCAAATTTCGCGGTACAACCACTTTAAATCATGGAAAATGCATTCATATGAGGTATTTGTGTTTTTATTTTTCAACTTACATGAAATTGGAAAACTTTTCTACATTTACCAATCAAACGGACCCTTATAGTTAGACATAGCACTTCCACAAAATTATCCCACAATTTTCAAAAACAACTTTTTAATTTCAAAACTTTAGTCCATATTTGATACATATTAAAATTTTCATTTTCATTCTTCTACTCATTTTCAATCACACATTTTTCAAAAATAATAATAATTTACATCACATCAATAACTTTTCCTTCTTTTTCAACCACACATTCTCAATCAATCTACTATTCCAAAATAATGTGGCCCAAACGCCCTAATATTTTAATTTCAAAAGACTTGCCAATTGGACCCTCAATATGTTTGAAAAGTACATATAAGCTCATGTAAAAAAAAAAAATTGTAATAAAAATGTAAAAAAAAAAAGTATCCTTTGAAATCAACATGCTTGGCAAAAAGTATAATTAATTAAAAGTGACTTTTAATCTTAATAAAAAAATGCTCGTGCATATTCCTACTAAGGCCCTATTTAGTACAAATTAAATCAGATTTTAATTTAAGTCAAAGTCAAAAAATTAATATTAACCACATTTTTTATGGGTCTCACAACTTTTCAACCACATATTTCAAAAACTTCTATCATAATTTACTAAAAAAACTAATTTTAATCCCTACCAAATAAATATAATAATTGACTAATTTTTCTATATATTTATCTTTTTTAACGGTTCANAAAAAAAAAAAATTGTAATAAAAATGTAAAAAAAAAAAGTATCCTTTGAAATCAACATGCTTGGCAAAAAGTATAATTAATTAAAAGTGACTTTTAATCTTAATAAAAAAATGCTCGTGCATATTCCTACTAAGGCCCTATTTAGTACAAATTAAATCAGATTTTAATTTAAGTCAAAGTCAAAAAATTAATATTAACCACATTTTTTATGGGTCTCACAACTTTTCAACCACATATTTCAAAAACTTCTATCATAATTTACTAAAAAAACTAATTTTAATCCCTACCAAATAAATATAATAATTGACTAATTTTTCTATATATTTATCTTTTTTAACGGTTCAATTTTGAACAACACTCTTTTTCCTTTGACCCGACGGATCACAAACAAGTTGGGCCTAAAAATATTTTACACATTCCATAAGATCAAGGCCTAGAATTTTCTGGACTTGGCCCAGAGAAGTAAGTAATGTATAGTTTTAGTGAAGCCCAAAGCTTCCAAGGCCTTGTACAAATACTGGTAACACATTGAATTTTAGACATGAGTGTGTTTGATTGGCTTCATTTTTTCATGGAAAATGTCATATTTTTCATCTAAATTTCTATTTTTGTAGTGTTTGATTGACAATTTTCTCTAGAGATGTAAATAGGCCGAGCTGAGCTGGCTCGGTCCATACTTGGGCGAGCTCGGCTCGCGCCCAAGCTCACCTAAGGCAAGCCGCTCAGCTCGTCGGCTCGGCAAAATTTTTTTTTTAGGTAAGATAAGCCTAGAGGAGAAGAAAAAAGAAAAAAAAAATCTGGCGAGCCAACGAGCCAGCTCGTGGCTCGCCACCCACGAGTCGGCCTACTCAGCTCGTGCTCGGACTCGTCTTTTTGACAAGCCCGAGCCGGCTCGGCTCGTTTGTCACCTCTAATTTTTTTCATGAAAAATATTTTTCAACTTTTGATCACGTGACCATACAAAAATTGTTGTGATTGACAAATATTTTGACATCATTACAAATCTGCGGAGCCAGTGTTTATTATTTTCACTATTTACAAAAACCTAAAAATGGTGGACTGCAACTATATTGTTATTTTTTAGGATAAGAAATAGGGGAGTGAGATAAATCTCAGTTATTCTTTAATAACCACCAATCAAGATCACATATAAATTAAATTAATTATTATATATATTTTATAAAACAATATTAAATTATGACTTGAATTTTGAAAATATTTTATACCTTTGATATTTTTGAAAATGTAATCGTAAAGTACATATTCCCCTATTTGATTTTCTTTTAAAATATTTGGTAATGGCTCTAATTTTCATTAAAATAAAAGCCCCTAGAGACCCAACCAGGCCCAGAAATTGGGCCTATAATTGGACTAAAAAAGATGCCGCCCATTAAATGGATCTTCTGTGGACCAGCTCTTCTGGCTCAGCTGCCGAGCCTAAGTGTGCATGAACCAGCTCACGAGCGCTTGTATTTAAAGCATTTTCAAAAGACTATATTTTTAAAAAGTCTATAAAAAATACTTATTTTTTTTAATCTTTTATTTTCACTAGTTTTTCTCTAAATTATTATATTATTTTTTTCTTTGAAAATTGAAATATTATGAATGCATTTAATTAGAGAGAGAGAGACAAACTCACTTTCAAAATTAAAATGTTAATTTAAAGAGTACCTTGTAACATAATTTTAAGGGTTGACTCTTTAAAAGAGAGATTGTCTTACACATTAATAGAGAGCATTTTATGTTTAAAGAATTTTATGGAGATGGGGGTGGGGGTGGGGGTCCGGTACTCCATAGGCTAGTGATTTGTCGATCTCAAATAAAAAGGGTCAAAAACGATTTTAAAATTGATTCGGGTAGACATAATACGATCTAATTTATATCATTTTCTTTTTGTTGCATTTGTTCATGGGGTAAACTAAGTGTAGATCATTTGATATGTACCTCGTGGTGTCTATTTTATAGGGTTTCTGCTTTACTTCTGTTACTTGTCAAAGAGTTTCTCGTGCTCTTTTAACTAGAAAAAATCATTTTGTAAAAACAATTCAAACATGATTGAAAGCAACCTTTTAATTTTAGAAACAAGTTTCGACTTTTCAAAAGTCTTGTCAAACGGGTTATTAGTTTGTTTTATGTCATCTAAATGCATGTTGGATACAATGATGTGATAAAGCTCAACGGTTCAATTTTATAAATTAGAACATACCATACATTTCTTTATTGATTTCCGCTCATCTTATGAAAAAATAGAAGTGGTTTCTCCACTCAACTTATAATTAATTGACAATTAGCACAAACGTCCATCGAAAATACACCTGAACAATAATAGAAAGTGACGAAATCGAGTACGTATATGAAAAGAAAGTGATGATATTTCGATCAGACAACCCAAAAAATTTCCAATTTGGATGTCCACCAATGCTTTCACAACTGTATATAATGGAAAATATGGCAATCTTTGAACCAACATAAAGGAACAAACATATTCATGTAACCTATATGGCTATATACGAATTGTTTAATTTCTTCAATATCTGCATGAATGTGTTCCCCACATTACATAGTTTAGTCACACCCAATTCTTTCTACCAAGTGGCCAAGTCTTTAAACTTTTTTTTTTTTATTTGAGTCCTCAAGTTTCGTTTTTCACACATAAGGCCTACGGTGATCCTTTTGGACGGTTTCCATCGAAACGGATGTTAATTTTAGTGAAATGAGACTCTTGCGATATCAAAGAAATTCTATGAATAAAAAGAACATAAAAATTACTCGTCCAAGGCCTCATCTTCATTTGCGGTTGAATTCAACATATATCCCTTAGCATGATACATGACAGTTGAGATCGTGATAGTATTCATTCATGTTCACTTGAATTAGTTGTCGGGCTCTGTTGTTTCAATTAATC
Source organism: Fraxinus nigra (assembly GCA_903798295.1). Lineage (NCBI taxonomy): Eukaryota > Viridiplantae > Streptophyta > Magnoliopsida > Lamiales > Oleaceae > Fraxinus > Fraxinus nigra. The sequence goes on along the minus strand of CAIGRH010120465.1, from coordinate 3,187 downwards.
GTCGATGATTTATGTAAAAAAAAATGGAAAACTAGTACATATAGAATCAAGTTTATTTTTGTCGATGTGGGTTTCAAGATTAGTTTAAAGGGAGGGAGACTCGAATCAAGTGACATTACCATCTCTCCAACTAGGATCATACTGCTGAAGAAATGTGATCATGGTTGTATATTGTTTCTTATGCACAATGGTTCATAATTATTAAGGTTAAAAGATGAAATAAATAAACAACATATAAGGATTTATACTAGTTCTCTTAGGCCTGTTTGGGCCGGATTAAAATCTAATTTTAATCTAAGTCAAAGTCAAACAATTAATATAAATCACATTTTTCATGGGTCCCGTGTCTTTTCAACCACACATTTCAAAAACTTCTATCATAATACACTTAAAATCTGATAGGGTTAACCTTTTAAAATAAAACCCTAGATCTCGATATAATAACCAGCTCACTACACATTAAAGTAGGGATCCAATAGTCAAAAAAAAAAAAAAAAATGGAGATTCATGTTCAAAAAGAAATTAAGGGGTCATTTGACAAAGTTTTTTTTTTATATAAAAACTGATAAAATGTGTGGTTGAAAAGTTGTAGATCTCATAAAATGTATGATCAAAATTAATTATTTACTTCGATCTCAGCTTTTTAAGTTATCCAAACGTCGAGGATTGCGACCATAATTTTCTCTAATGAGAAAAGATTGTAAGTTAACAAACCATATACAAATGGTATATTAAATTCATTCCTCATGTAAAAGGGATAAATTTTTTAAAGAGTTTATTTTGGTGGTCAAGCGGGCGTTCCTCCTCAAATGGCCCCCACCGGTTTGCCAAACCGGCAACACGAAAAGATAGCCCAAAAGTTTCTTTTATCTCCATGAAAATTCAAACACTAGCTATCTTAGGTCTAACTCAACTCGACCATTTGTGTTTGATTTATGACAGGAAACAACATTATACCAAGCAAGGGAATCTAAACATGCAAGTAATAATCAACACTTTTTATCCTTTTATATAAAACCACACAAATTAAACCCTTTAAAAATGTCTCCACCTACTACTATCAACAGTCTTTCGAGGTATTACCGAACCCGTCGATCCTTGACTTCTTTGCTGAGACAAGCTTGCTTGCTTGTTTTTTAGTGTAGTCAGCGGTTGTCTGGTACGAATTCCTTATATCTCTTTTTTTTTTTAATTCATTTTTAACTGTACATTCTCCCAATAAATTAATTTTACATGTGAATTCATAATATTTTCTACATTTTAACGACATACTTTTCGAAAAATTTATTTTTCATAAAATATTTACATCAAACATGTCATAAAAAGTGAAGATAAGAAAGTATAATTATTTATTCTCACTATTGATCCATCTTTTCATGTTGGTTTATCCTCTCCTACATTGCTAGACCATAATGAGAATTTTTGGGTCTAAATACTTAATGTTATCACTTGAGAAAATAATCTAATCCTTGTAATTAAAGTGAGGGACAAACTCATTTTATTGCTAGTATTAAGTGATTTTGTGGCTCCAACCAAGATTGTCATTTGGTTGGTTCCCAAATGCCTCTATCAATATAAAATTTCTATGTAATAATGAATTTTGGGAAAGCCAACAAATCATTATTTCTATATTTGTATTAATTTCTTTCCTATTTAGGAAATTTTTTTGTTTATGAAGAATTTTTTTTTCCCAAAGGCCATTCACGCTAGAAGTTGTTCAAAAGTTTATTGTTTTTCCATAATTACAATTTGAGCATTAAATCCTATAGGATTTTCAAGTGGTAATGATCTTGTAAAAAGCAACCGAGCAAGTTGCATCAAACAATGTTGTTTGTCGAACGTTTAAAAATCAATCTTATTCTTAAAACGATACCTTTTGATCGTGGAATCATTGTTGTGCATTTAAAGAATTAGCTCATTTGACTCGTTACAATTATGAGATCCATTCAAGATTTAAATAGAATTTTCTTAACATTGACAATCATCGAGTACTCTAATAACTCTACTAAAGTATCATCATGCCTAGAGTGCTCCTTTTTATGAATAGGATGGAAAATCTAGCTAGAGCCATCAAAACTACAAGAATCTTTTTATCTTTATTACCAATAGAGTTGGTTTAAGAAAATTTCTTAGGAAATTAGAATTGACCTCCCCAACCTTCAAAAGTGGGTTATTGTCTCCAACCTATTTAATTTATGAATTTGGATCTCCACTTAATAGAAATTGACAAATGTAAATAATAAAATCCCATGGGACTTTCTTGTGACTTCAAAGTTGGATGGTAAAACTATTGAACCACTTGACTTTTATCATCATTAAGTTAAATGAAAGCCGCGCGCAATTTTAACGTCTATACTGACGATTCTCTTCACGTGAGAATCGAAGTTCACATATTTAGCTCATGTTTGGTACACATTGAAATTTTTTATTTTCATTCTTTTACTCATTTTCAACTGCACATTTTTCAATAAAATAATATTTTCCATTATATCAATAACTTTTCTTCCTTTTTTGGATCTCCACTTAATAGAAATTGTCAAATGTAAATAATAAAATCCCATGGGACTTTCTTGTGACTTCAAAGTTGGATGGTAAAACTATTGAACCACTTGACTTTTATCGTCATTAAGTTAAATGAAAGCCGCGCGCAATTTTAACGTCTATACTGACGATTCTCTTCACGTGAGAATCGAAGTTCACATATTTAGCCCATGTTTGGTACACATTGAAATTTTTTTATTTTCATTCTTTTACTCATTTTCAACCGCACGTTTTTCAATAAAATAATATTTTCTATCATATCAATAACTTTTCTTCCTTTTTTAATCACACATTCTCCATCAATCTATTATTCCAAAATACATTCTTTCAAAATAATGTTGCTCAAACATACCCTTAAATAGATTAAGCATCCAGAACCTCATTTTTAAAGGCTGGGAAGTTCAATCCCGAATTATCATCTCCCTTTTCAGCTAGTATTTTTCAAAATAAGTTAACCTCCATAGAATTGACAGTAATAATTGGCAGAAAACTGATATGATTAAACAGTGTCCCTAACATTTGGAGCAGTTGACAAAGATGAACAGTAAGAGGTTAAATTACAGTGCAGAACCCCCATAATCAGCAGGAAAGAGATGGCCCAAAACATGAAGATGAAACACCCATTCCTCATAAGGATAAAATCACT
>CAIGRH010120416.1:0-10108 GCA_903798295.1 Fraxinus nigra | reverse complement strand
ACAAATAAATGTTACACCTCTCTCTCTCTCTCTCTCTCTCTCTCTCTCTCTCTCTCTCTCTCAAACACAGACACATGCATAAGAGAGTTACACATCATTCTTATAAAACAAATGTACACGTTAGCAGAAATGATGATAAAATGGACAATATTTTATATTCAAAAGCATGAAAATGGACCAATTTTCAATGGTGGGTCATGATGATTTGAAGTAAAAATCAATTCTCAAAAACTAGCAATCGCGCCCAAATAGAGGCTAAGTAATAGTTATGAATACATGATTGAATTATTGTTTGGTTTTGATTGAATTCATAAATTTGTCCTAAACGGAGGCTAAGTGAGAAAACAATAATCTCATTATAATTTCTAAACAAAACCAAACAATAATTTTAGTGAAATTTACACCTGGCTTCTACAACTTTTTTTTTAAAATTCCAGACTAATACTATTTTTTATTCCACAAATACTTTCTTTTTTTAACAGTTAACAAACACACCCTAACACACATGAACTGACAACCAACAACAACTAGCTCACCACCTCCGGACCACCATATACATTTCCCTCTTTTGCTTCTGTTGTGGGAGTTTCAGACCCAATCCAATCTGTACTCGTTCCTTCTCCGATGTCATCTTCCCTAGAGTCTCCAAAGGCTCCATCGGAAGGCCCTGCCAGAAACATACAAAACAATATTTTCAAACAATGCCGCAATGACTTTGAGACTCCGACATTAAGAAGATATTTCGTTTGTGTGTGTTTTGGAGAAAAACAGGTCTGAAAAGACTAGATTTGTTTGGCTTCAATGCCAGAATCTTCAAATCTAGTTTTCTTTTGGTGTTCGTGTTAGGGTGGCGTTGATGATGATGGTGCGTGGTGTGTAGTGATGATGGTGAATGGTATTGGTGGTTGTGTTTATGACTAACAGTGAATGATGGTAGTATAATAATAAATGCTACAAAAGTAGTGATATAACAATGAAAGTTATAAGTGGTAAATTGGCGAAAGTGGTGGTGTGAAACTAAATGTTACAAATGGTGGTGTCAAGGGCCATAGTGATGGTGGAAATGGTGAAAAAAATGTGTTTAACATATTGTGTCATAAGTGATGGCGACTACAATGATGGAGCAACTACGACATTGGAAATCGAATGGTGAAATTTGTGTAACATAATTTTACAAAATGTAACACACTATTTACAATTTTTTGTTCAAACATTAAAATAAAAAAGACTAAAATAAGTATTTTGAAAATAAAATAAGGTTTAAAAGTAAGTATGGAGTTTGCGAACTTTTTAATGGTATTTACATTTATTCTCATAATTTTAATTACATATTTATAAATACTACCCACTTATTATTCACATAATTTGTAGAATCCACTACTTATATTAATTATAAACTCATTTTAGTTTTGTGTAACTTGTTTGTGAAAAATTATAATCTTACTGGAACGATTCGACCTTTGAGCTTAAATCGTTCACTCTTTACGTACTATCTACTTAGGAAGAATATTGCCTTCTTACGCCTCACAGTTTCGATAGCTTCTCCCAAAATTTGAATTTAAAACATCTACCATATTAGATATTTAAGTTGAGTTTCACTACCAATTGGGCTAGTTTTGTAACGATCTGGTCTTTATAAAGAAAAGGTCTTGAGTTCAAATCATGAAAAACAAGATAGAAATTTGTTGGGATTTGGGTAAGAGAACAGACCACCTCCCAAAACGAAAAAGTACGTATGATATAACGATTTGGCACAGAGACTAAAAACACAAGTTTTTTGTTGGGATTCATGCAATAATTAACATAAATTTTGATAAGAGATCGAGAAATGTTTTTAGAGGTTATGCAATCTAGATTGATTTCATGCGAATTAATACGCTTATATGTGAATGAATTTACATAAAAATATAGTAAATCTGAGTATGTGAATATGGTATATTTTACTTGAGAGAGATCATTAGTTAAAATTGGTTAAATCGATTGTTAACATATATAAAAATGGCAGAATTAATTTGGTTTAAGTAAATAAAAATTAAACTAAGTGAAATCGAAATTCCTAACTATCTAATCCAATAAATCTACCACAAGATCATTCAAGCATTCCTAACTATCTATTCCCATAAATCTTCAACAAGGTCATTCAAGAGTCAACAGTATCACATTAGTATAATGTGAGTTTAAATTCATTCATCAAATCACTAATTTGTAACCAAAATAATTTAGATTGGAGCTAGGTTTAGATAGAAATTGATAGTATATAATTAGTTTCCGCAATACGATACTTAGACTTAAAAATCCGCTCTATTATTACAAGTCACAATATATATACTTGCAGTTTAAGTGAACAATTTTTTGATGTCGTTGTCAGGACTATTTTATTTATATTTGTTTTTATTATTAATTCTAGATTTGATTTAAACTCTTATTTTTGTTTATTTTTCATGTTTCCTTGCAAGCAATGTTCACGGCATAGTGATATCATAGACTTTGATATGAAAATCAAAAGAATCTTTAGACAAAGAACAAAGCAACAACAAGAGAGCCTAATGGTAGAACCAAAAAGAGTCGTGCATTCATCACAAATTGAGTAGCCGGATGAAATTGATGAATATGATTTGCCATTCGAACAGTTTACCATATTGCACATTGGGTTAAATCAATGAAGTATTATGAGGAGTTGGCAACCTCATCTTTGTTCAATGCCTCAACTGTGCGATGTATGGGCAATTCTGGTTATCGGATATGATTCATCAGCATGCCTCCAATTACATTACAAATGCCTAAAAGGGAAGGGGATATTTCTCAACTCGATCATCTAATCCGCTCCAAAAGACATGCATGGTTTTGTAGTCAAAGAAACTTCGTCACTTTCATGTATCCATTGGATGGCAGCACTTTCGGGGTTCCTTATGGAACAAATCTCTCTAGAGCTACATAATGTGAATAGGCAATGGTCTTTACCTACCACCCCACCACTTATTTCTCTTCATCCTAAATTATTTCAACTTATCACCTTTACAAGTAACGTCGAATGATTGTGGCTAGATGATGAGAGTCTATCTGCTCTAGCGGACCGTATAGCTCAATGGTAAGATGCCAACGACATGTGCTATTCAATCATTGCTTGTGCAGGAAAAAGGGACGAAAGGGTAGTAAAATATATCCCTTTACCCCAAGTGAGGATAGAATACTTTTATTAAATCCTTCAACAAATTTCGTGAAGGGAAGATGGATTCTCCTTCGTAGAGAGAGACATCGAACTTCGAAGCTATAGACAATTAGGAGAGCTATCGCACTTACCATTAACATTTATATCATACCATTTGAATTCTTACAACTTTCTATGTTTGCTTTACATATTATGATAAGAGATTATCCTTTCAAGGATAAGCTCTCAACCTTTATAAAGGTAGCCTTAATGAGGTTTACCTTGTCGACAAGAAGATTTACTAGGCCATCATTTTCCTCTTCAACAACCGAAGCGATACGACCCGATGGGTAGGCCTATCCATCGCACACTAAGAGTAATTGAAATATTCGCTTGCCAACAATTGATATTATTTTTTTCAAATAAATTAAATTTTGGAACCATTCCTACTTGGAGGAGGAGGATGTTCCATTGGCCCACCAAACGAACACTAGCTATCATTCTTATTGTTGTTCATTGCAGCAAGCTCGCTCTTCGATGTCCTTGCCACATTTTCCCTCATCATTCTCATTATTCTCCTCCTCCGCCTTCTCACAATCTACATTTACAGCTACTGCAATGGACAAGGGAAATAGCATTGTTGTGGATAAGGTCCAGAAGAAGAATAATGCTCTATCCTTGTAATCTGGTAAGGGATAAGTTGCTAGCATTGTCAATCAAAGACCATAAGGCGGCCAAGAAGAGGGACCCAACTAAATTGAATCAAGGTGGATGAGGTGATCAACATGGGCTCTAGTGTCGATGAGTTGGAGTCGATGGTTCTGGAGGTGCTGCCTTTAACCATGGCAGATAGGCGAACAATAAAGGTCCCATTTATAGATGAGAAAATATTGTGAGTGAAGTGACGCGTCCCAAACTCGACAACCTTTGCCAAAGGTCGTAGCATTTGCTGTCGCTGGGCTCTCGTTCGAACGATAGTGATTCATTTTCATCAAAACCTCTTTCGTCGCTCGAGCGACAATCTCATTGCTCGAGCTCGCTCGAACGATAGGCAAGTGATAGAGTTAGCCATTTTCCAGTTCGTATTCCTCTTTTCTATGTAACTTTGAACCACAATTTTTCTTTGGAATTGATTTTGAGATTCCAAATATACTACGATGATCTACTAGACGAGTAGAACAAGTTAGTCTATGTATATTCATAATTTGATTATCGAATCAAGTTTGAATATTTGGTTAAAGTTAACACAAAAGTCAATTTTCCATACTTAACTAAATTTTCATTTTCTAAACCAAATCTCAACAATTCTTTACATGAATGAAAATTCAAATCTATGCAAAAATATGATGCATTGTAGAAAAAGAGAGCAGAAAAACACTGCATCAGGTAAGGTAGCTTCCAGGCTTTAACCTTCCTTAGTGAAATACTATCGAATTTACTTGGCTAATTGGTGAACTTGATGTCTTGAACCATTCAACTGTTGGTATAAACCAAAACAATAATACTTACACGAATGTCTTTCCTAAATCGTTCGTGATTCTCATGACTTGGTTCATTTTGACACTGAACCACTCTTGGGTTTTATAAGTGATTAGGAAATTTCAACCTTTGAACAATTTTCATTGATGGTATCCCACCTCATACTTACATAGGCAGTCTTCCTATTAAGAATATTCTATTATACTCCACTTGACTTAATCAAGATATAGGAATCATTAAAATGATATTTTAACCTTAACATTATTTAGAAAGTACTTTAATAATCATAGGAATGAATTAGAAAAAATTTCCCCAAGTGCCTCATTGAATCTTCATAACTTAGTTATCTCCTTAAATCAAGATTTTGGGATCTTCAGTCAACAAGGTAAGGTTACCATTACAAAGATTCTTACATAGTAGGATTTAATCTCATTCTTTTTGATAGGCAACATACTTGATCTCTCTATAAACTTTTAGTATGTAGATCCGCGATGTTCTCATTTGACTTCATATAATCTATGGAGATAATACAATTAGAGATCAATTACTTAATGGTATTGAGTCTATGACGTATATATCTAGACTTTACGTTAGCCACACCCAAGTCTTTCATATCAAAATATTTTGATAACATTATCTTGGTGTTTAGCATTATTTTGTTACTATTGACCATTATCAGNACCTAAGAACCCTTGTTAAAGCCTTCCAATGATCATGAATTAGATTACTTGTGAATCTACTAAGTTTATTTACAACAAATGCTAGTATGGTCGAGTGCAGTTTGTAATACACATTAGACTGTCTATAACCTGTGAATACTTTAGTTGTCACACACATCCACCGATATTTCTTACTAAGTGTAAACTTGTGTTAATAGGGGTTTTGCAGGACTTTCCTCAAATGCATTATACCTTTTAAGTATAATCTCAATGTAGCGAGATTGGGAAAGTATAATTTCTTTTGATGTTCTGGAGATCTTAATCCTTAATATCACATCAACTACACCCAAGTCTTTCATATCAAAATATTTTGTTAACATTCTCTTGGTGTTTAGCATTATTTTGTGACCATTGACCATTATCAGCATATCGTCTACATATAGACATACAATCACGTAAACTTTTGATGTATGTTTAATATATATACACTTGTTACATTTGTTTATCTTAAACTATTAGACAACATTATTTTATCAAATTTTTAATACCATTGCTTGGGAGCTTATTTCAATCCATGCAAGAACTTAACTAGTTTACAAATTTTTTTATTTGTGATTAGGAGAAACGAACTCTTCGAGTTGTTCCATTCATATATCATTGATAAGTATATTTTATACANATATCAAAATATTTTGTTAACATTCTCTTGGGATTTAGCATTATTTCGTGACTATTGTCCATTGTTTTATGTATACAAATTTGTCACTCCTTTATCTTACATCCATTAGACAACATTAATTTGTCAAACTTTTGATATCATTGTTTGGGAACTCGTTTCAATCTTACAAGGACTTAACTAATTTACAAACTTTTTGTTTGTGATTAGGAGAAAAGAACCCTTTGGGATGTTCCATGTATATCTCCTCTTCTAACTCACCATTTAGGAATGTCGTCTTTACATCCATTTGATGAATCTCAAGGTTATGTAGTATCATAATCACGATTAACAATCTTTTGTAGTGTCGTAATCACAATTGAAAAGTATCAAAGAAGTTAAAACTTTCATTTTATCTTATATCCTTTATATTTATCAATAGATCCATCCGATTTTAGTTTCTTTTTGAAAATCCATTTACACCATAAAGACTTATTTTTGGGAGGTAAATCAACTAATTCCCAAGTATGGTTTTACATTATAGAATCTATATCACTATTGATAGCTTCTTTTCAATGTGGTGCTTCCGATAAGCGGTTTTGTGTAGTGGAGTTCATCGTCTAAATTCTAATGGAAGCCAGCAGCGAATGGCGATCATCGACTTCGGGTCGTATCCTCTGTTAAGAAGGTCATGCTACGTAAACCATTTACATCCAAAAAATGGAGAGTGGGAGGATAGAACAAAAGATGGAGCACGAGAAATATGAAAAGGGAGATCAAAATAGATGAAGTAGGTCGTCTACATTCAACTGACTCATGAACTGTTGGTAAGAGCACTGGTGTGAGAAAATAATGTACATTACTTTGCATGAACTCTTGCTAAGTTATCATCCTTATATGGAGTTCAAGACTCCTTGCTAATATTTTCAATGGATAATGCTACATGTTGAAAAAAAAAATCCTAACCTTCAAATCAAAAATCCTTACATTTATGTCATCTAATTTCCTCTATCATCTTCCTCGTTGCCCTGTTTTCAGCTCCCCATTTCTCACTTGGGTACGATATAGCTTTCCAGGTTGTAGAGGAGACATTCAAAGCTCATAAGTTGATACTTGCTACTTGATCTCCCGTGTTTAGAGCGCAATTTTTTGGATTTGTTGGAAATCCTAATACTGACAAAGTAGAGCTCGAGGATATTGAACCTTGTATCTTCAAGGTAATATTTCTATTTCTCTTCCTTAGTATTGAAACTATAGTTCAAATGAATTAAAAATTAGGATGTGCATTCTCATTCAAGAATTTAAATGAAATTCTCACTGGTCCATAAAAAGGTTTTTGCTCATGTGTTAGAATCATCCCTCTACCTAGCACAATTGTTACAACTGATGCACTATATCAAAATAAGGTGACCTTAGGAGATGGAATTCTACTGGCATTTGTGAAAGTGAATGAGTATCTTTAGGTTTTTGAACTAATTCTTTTTATGTTATAGAATGACCTTATTTAAAGCAGTTTTAGCAGTTCTTTTTCACATAGTTTTGAGGTTAGAATAGGGAATAAGCATTCGATACTATGTTAAAGTAGATGGACCTTGAATAGCTCATTATTATCCTTTAGGGTCTGTACAGTGCTTATTATCCTTGTTGTCTTCATTTTGGATCGAGAACAAAAAGTTAACTATAAAGAGAATAACCCAACCCAAACCGATCGAACTTGATTGAGTTGGTTTAAATACATAATCGGGTTGAATTGGGTTGATTTTGTACCAAACCGACCATGTTGGGTTGGGTTGGGTTGGGTTGGGTTGGGTAGGGTAAAGACCCGACCCGACTCACGCCCACCCCTAAAATGAATCACATGTGATGAAAGAGATGAAGCTACAAGGTGCTCATTAGTAAAAAGATTTTCTTCTTTATTGTTTTGAAGCATCTCGGATCCATATGATGTCTTGGGCTATCTCCAACTCATCCCAATTGATATTCTCAGTCCATCCACTTTATTGTCATCATTTGCTTACAATTCACAATGAAGATTGCTGCCTTCATTTTGCATTTCACATGAATTTCATCATCTTCCACTTCATAAAATGAATCATTATCTTCTTTTTCTAGATGCTTAACTGGATCTTTGCTCATAAGGGTTACACAAGTTTGACAATAAAAATTATTTTTGTTGAGAGATAGATAGCAACCACTGTACTTACCTGTCTGAAGTAATTTTAATTGGAACAAAAAAATGTCCATTTCTAGGGAGAAGAAATCTCATATCTATTTTATGTGAAGTGGAATCAACTTTGCAAATGATTATCACTTTACAATATAGATCATGATATGAAGGATCTGAAGATATTGGAACTCCTTCCACCATTTCATCATTCCTGCTTCGTTTCTCTATCCATTTTCCTTCATCAACATTAATAAAAACACCAAAATAAAGCATAACAATCCATGTTGTTGAATCTATATCTGTAATTAGAATAGTAAGATTTTATAAAGTTAGCAAATAATCAATTATAGTAATCTAAAATGACTACAATCGTTTCGACTAGAGTCGTTTAAACAACTATCCAATCATTTAAAATGACCACGGTCGTTTAAAATGTCTGTTTTGAATATTTAACTAAAATATACAAGATTTTGCCTTCCAAAGCCACTTGGGATCGAAAAATGAATTCGAACACTTAAATAAACAGAAATGACAAAGAATATATTTACAAATAAAAAATAATTAAAAGTGAGAAGAATATCTTACCAATATAAGATGTAGAAATATAAGGGTTTGTTCTTTGAATGTGCTTTTTTAAAGAAAGAGCAAAATAGTGAAATTAATTATTATAAATTAAAAAATGAGCATTATGATCATTATATACTAAGAGCATTTGGGATATTTCAATTTTATGTACAAGAATAATTTGGACATTTTAACCTAAAAAAGGCCTCAAAATCTTTTATATAGTAAGTTGGCCTAAAAAAGTTTTGAATGGCTTGACTAGGCCTTTTATTGTTATTTACTTGGTTTGATTCTATTTTCCAAAATTTCGCCCAAAATCATTTTAAATCCTACTTTCCATAAGATCTACAACTTTTCAACCACATATTTTATCAACTTCTATATGATCTAAGCTTAACCTTGAATACCCATTTACAAGCAACACGTTTCTTATGAGCTGGAAGCTTAAAAACATCCCAAGTATGATTAGAAACCAGTACCTGGCACTCCAAGTCCATAGCTTGGCACCATTCTAGAAACTTGGATGCTTCACCATAAGAATGAGGCTCAAAAGTAGTAGATAAAACAAGTGTATAGTCCTTATGTCCAGGGGACAACTAAGTATAGTCCAAATGATCTGATATGGGATATCTCATGCCTGATGCAGAATCTTTTGCCAAGGAGTCTGATTGAGGAATAGGCACCTAAGAAGCCAAATTACAGTGATAATCTAGTAAGTAGGATGGAGGTCTAGTGGTCCGTTTTGAATTTCGTATAGGTTTTGGAGATATAGGAGATGATAGGTGAAGAGATGTCAGGAGAATGATCAGAATGAGAAATGCTGTGATGAGTTGAGACAGAAGCATCAGTGAAAATGGCATCTGGAGATGGAGATGATGCATCATGATGTGAGGATAATGGATTTTTGGGAATAGAGCTTGAGTAGGATGTGAAGGATAACCAAATTTTGATAGTAACTGGAGAAGAGAAGAATGGTGAAATGGAAATATAGTTTCATTAAAAAATGACGTCTCTTGAATTGAATGTTGTATTGGTATGAAGGTTGTATGGCTTATAAGCCTTCATACCATAAGGATATCCCAAGAAAATGCACGGTGTGGCTCTAGGATCAAATTCGGTTAGATTTCTCCTCAAAGTGGCTGCATAACAAAGCCAGTCAAAGACTCTGAGATAAGTATAAGATGACAGCCTGGTAGAGCATTTCATAGGGGGATTTATCTGCTAGGATAGATGTGGGAGTTCTGTTTATAATGTTCATAGGGGGATATTTCATTTCTTTTTTTTTCTTTTTTTATACACTAAGTCTACAGAATCGACTAAACCTTACTCTGATACCACGCTGTAATGCACTGGCCCGCATGGATCGAAATGTCACTAGATTAACTTTACTTTACCCGTAAACCGTAGACTTAAATAAAATAATTAAGTATACTTTT
>CAIGRH010120397.1:0-10470 GCA_903798295.1 Fraxinus nigra | reverse complement strand
TTAGTCAGGTTGATTTAACACGCAGTAACTCACCTAGTACCGTCTATGCTCGAAGCTCGGGCATAACACATTGCTTCTCGTCTAGACACATTTTTTTCCAATTCCTAAATGGCTGATTTTTTTCCCTCCACTCTTTTGTCATCCCTAGGCATGCTTTATTAGGTTTTTTTTTTTTTTTCCCCCTTTTTTATAAGTCTTTTATTTGACTTTTCATTTGACCTTAATTTCAAGTTTTTAAAAGATTTTATTTGTACAAAAGTTAAAAATAATTTTATCTAAATAGTTAAATAAAATTTAAACTATGGTGATATCTACATTACGTAATTATGATTTTGAACACAGCTAAAAAGACAACTAAAATTTTACTTTAATTTCGTAAAGCTTGAAACTTCATCTCCAAGTTTAATCACACTTTATGTTCTTTTGAACACAGCTAAAAAGACAACNAAGTCTTTTATTTGACTTTTCATTTGACCTTAATTTCAAGTTTTTAAAAGATTTTATTTGTACAAAAGTTAAAAATAATTTTATCTAAATAGTTAAATAAAATTTAAACTATGGTGATATCTACATTACGTAATTATGATTTTGAACACAGCTAAAAAGACAACTAAAATTTTACTTTAATTTCGTAAAGCTTGAAACTTCATCTCCAAGTTTAATCACACTTTATGTTCTTTTGAACACAGCTAAAAAGACAACAAAATTGGCATTTATGTTTTTCCAGTCTTGTCAAACCAATGTGTCATTAATGTTTCTAGTCCATCAACAATTCAATAATTATCCATTTAGCCTTAGTATTTATGGCCAACCTAACAATTATCCAAAATCTGTCCACGAAGTCACTTTCTCTAATGTTTTTTTATAAACTAATTTTAGAATTAAAATTGTCAATAAGTGATTCTGTTTTGAGTTAATTTCAAAATGGCATGTTAGTGAAATGGTCAGTAGTGCATTTTTACCATTTAGTCACTGAAAGTTAATTGACATAACAAAAATGGTCACTAAGTGAATGTGTCCAATTTGACGCTTGTATTTGATAGTCCAATGCCACTTGGGCATTAATCTTTTATTTTATTTACTTATAAAAGTGACATGTTGCAAAGAGACAACACATGGTTGAAAAGGTATAGAGACCAACGGGCAGGTAGAGATTTTCTTTGGCCGGTTCTTGCTAACATCAATAACGGTTTGACTGTCGAACAAAGGAGATCAAACCAAAGGGACAACACATAGTTGAAAAGATATATATATGAATTCATAATGAACCACCTTGGTACTTAACAAGTGGAACTTACTTTTGAGTGACCACTACACTGTATTAGGTCATGTTTGCACGATGTAACAACCTTTTGCCACCAAATACCTTTCTATTAATCCTATCTATTATTATCCATAAAGGTGAAAGTCACAATTCTTGTGCATCTAATCAAGCAGATGACAAAAAGTAACAACTATATAGTAGAAATTTACAAAACAGAGAAATATGTTTAAATCCTACAAAGCATTACTCTCTGTACAGGATATGAAACGTATCATTAAATTAGTTCCCTCTCTACCAATCTATAATTACCCTTAAGTCAACAATCTCTTGTAAACTCAATAGGAAGACCCTTCAAATGTCAATCACGCTTCGGTATCCTAATGCAAAAATATCAGCAAGAGCTCATATTCACCTAGACACTTACCACTCTAATGCCACTCAGTTTTAAGCATTCTAACCAAAAAAAAAAAATTAGGATTCTAGTAATCGATCCGTTTTGTGTGGTCCAAGAGAATTTCAGCGTGTGTGTTTTTAGGCATGCCGAATCCCCATGAGGTAGTTGAAATCATGGTGCTGGATGTTTAATTGCTTTAGCCAAGAATCTGCCACGCTCAAAAGTGATACCAACCTCTCTTGGTCACTCCCATCCTTGTCTGAGACCCACACATCACCTCGCATCTTGTAGGTGGCCATACCAAATGGAGGGAGAGAGATGCTTTCTCCTCTCTTGCTTTTCCCTTCACCGCTCACGGGGTAGTCCTCAATGTCCATGTCTGTGGATCAGTATGAGCACAAACAATAAGCATTTCGTGCAAGAAAGATTAAAAACGTGAAGTGAAAGAGACAATAATGAATTCACTTGGACCAAATATGCATACCTTGAAAAGATGAAGAAAGGGTGTGGTATGTGAGAAAGCTTGTGTTCAAGTCCTTGGAGGTTCTGCCCATGGGAATGTGATAAATCGGATACCTGAATGACACTCATCATCAGTGAATTTAGTAACCAAACTAGGGAGGTAAATGTAATATTATAAGCACTGATAATAGAAAAAGAGCGAGATACGAACCAAGCAACTGCCATCCAACTAGCGGGTGAAAGATCTGCACTTCTCAATGACAGTAATCTAGGGTATGTTTCAGCAAAGGCACTGATCTGTGAAACAAATAAGATTGGTGTCAAGTTATGTTTTGGCATGGAATGTCAAATAATGAGATAATATATCAAATATCATGTTCTCAGTGAATCATATTTCCTGCTCGCGGAAAAGGAATCTCGTCAATGAGCAAAAGCAAGAACATATGCTTGTGAAGGTGAGAAAATTATATGCCATAAGAAAAAAGTAGTTTCTAATTAAATCAGAAGACAAATAAAGATGGCCTATAATAGGCAGCACCGTGTTGATTAATTTTTAAAAGTCAAAAGTTTCACAGTATCTTTATTCAATGGATGCCTATCAAGAACATTATTTCAAGTGATTTTATCATATCCACAATAATTTGCTTCTTCTTGCATTCTCCACTAATATTTATTATCCTTTTTTCACCCAAAAAACAGATGATATTTGAACACTAAATAAGGTTTACCTTGTCCAAGAGAGGAACTCTTCCATAAGGAGAAGATGTCTCAAAGTACTGGAAGTAAAGATTACCCCACTTATCATTAGGGTGCCAGAAACCATCTTGCTCGAATAATCCTTCCTCAGAGGAACATCCATCCCATCTAGACAGCTTCTCACTCTCGCTTTCATCGCTGAACGAGTCACTGAATGAATCCCTCATCTCACTTGTGGAATCAGTTTCTTCCCTACAGTATAGGACCAATCCAACATAAGTGTTTTATTTGCCTCCAAATGTCCATTAATTAACAACAAATTACTGAATTCGACAAATACAACTTGCCGCTGATCGAAATACTTTCAACCAGTGAACAGAAATGATTACTCGTTGAAAAGTTACTGATTTTCACACAAAATTAACGAATTAGGCCTAACAAATTGGGGATTTTTTGCAGATAAAATGCATGTATCAATTCATGCAACTGGTAAATGTGAAAAGCTAACTCAATTTGCTCGGCGAATTACCTTAAACTGTTTACAGAACCATTGCTGGTGAAGATTTGTATACCAGAGAGATAAGGCACAAAATACTGGATTAAATTTTGGCCATCATCAAGACTAATTGGAACTCCAACCCCATACGCACTCCATTCATCATAACAATTCCAAAGATCCCCTAATGTAAAATAATCCACTTTTTCTCTTTCCCATGGATGCCATAACCTATTCAGCTTCTTCCTCTCACTCTAATTTAAATAAAACGAACATATCAATCAAAGAAGCAATACGAATAAATAGAACCCATAAAAATTAAAGAAACATACCTTAGATAAGAATTGAGATGGTATAGCTGGAGTTATGCAATCCAAGAAGCATTCAAGGTTTGTTTGGGTTGAATTCTTGTCAAGGATCGACATGATTCTTGAAACCCAGAAAAGGAGAGAGAAAAAATAAGAGATTTCAGGGTTTCTCTCTCCTAACTCCTGGAAACAGAGGAGAAGGAAAACAAATACAGGAAAGGAAAAATGAGAGAGAAATTAACGGGATTCCCTCTCTTTTATGGGGGAGAGAACGGAAAACCGGTACAGAAAGGAAAAAGAGTACTATTCTTTGACGTTTGGACGAACAAATACAAAAACTAAAAAGTCTTCTCAATTTTGTCAAATTCAATCAAACATTCTTCACAAATCCTGCGGGATTTTCTCTCCCTATCGAAACCAAATAAAATTGAAATCAAAAGCAACCCACAAACCCAACTTTATTCAGGAGCAAAACTATTTATAAGCACTCTTATGATATTGATTTTCACTAGAAAACGACCAGCAAAATCTGTGTGTGTGTTTGAGAGAGAAGGTTTTACGAGCCAAGAAAATGATATGATTCTTTTATAGTTATTCTCAACACTCGATCAACAGAAATCCATGGCTACTGAAGAAAGGGAATCAACTCTTTTTCATCATAAAGCAAAACCATTCACAAACTACTGTATATTTGCTTTGGAAAGGAGGTTATGTTCTCAAATGTGAAATGACTGTTCGTTCGTTTGTTTGTGTGGTAGTTTATGTATAGCGAACGAGACTTTATTACACACCTGGAAGATTTTTTATTTATGGGACCCCTAACTTGTCTGTCTTTGAGACAGGACAGCCAAACATGCACAGTAGATTTCGACTTACAAATCTCGACTCGTATTAAAGGCTCTTAAGAGTTTTCCCACGCAAATATCGGGTCTCTTTAAGCTACATTATTTTGAAATAGTAGATTGATGATAATGTGCGGTTAAAAAAGAAGGAAAAAATTTATTTTATTGAAAAATGTGTAATTGAATATGAGTAAAAAGAATGATAATGAAAATTTTAATGTGTAGCTAACATGGGCATATTTTCATTAATGTTGGTAGATCTTGACTCCACTTGACTTGTGTGCATGGTTCTCCTCAACTTTCTTTCCCTATTTGATAGGAATTCAAATCAGATTTTAATAAAAATTGAAGAAATGTGTAGGTAAAAGTTGTATTTCAATCAAATATGTTGTCAAACTTAAATGCTAATTTGATAAAAATTTAGATTTTAATTTCTACCTCATAGGGGGGTGTGTGTGTGTGTCATTAATGTTGGTATTTATTAAATCCTTCATTTAATTGATTTTCCAGATTTTAATGGGGAAAATCTAATTCTAATGGTTGTAATACTTGGACAAAGTAGCAGTTTTAGTTTGAAAGTAACTTATAGGATTATCAGTTTTTTAAATACCGATAATGCTAATAATCAGATTTAAATTTTACGTTATACATATTTTTAAAAAAAAAAAAAAAAGTTATCTTTAATGCATGATTATTGTAACTAGTTACCATTTATTGAGTGAATTTAATTTTTGAAGTTTATGGCAGATTTGTTAAATCTTTAATGAGATGTTCTTGATATTATCAATAGAATAATCAGGTCACAGATTTATTTGCAAGTTTGAATTGTTAAAACAAATCTCATATGCAAAGAATGGGTCACTAAAATTTTACCATAATCCAAGTGAACCACTAAACTTTAATTTAGTACAATCAAGTCATTACATATTAATGTAAATATAAATTCGTCTTTATCATAATTTAAGACACGTCGATTGGTATTGAAGCTGAATAGGACAAACATGTGGGCACTCTGTGTTTACTAAGGAACATGACACCAATTATGTTACACGGATGAATGGAAGTCAAACAAAGCTATCTCATTGCTTCTAAAATCGAAGTATGATGATCAAATTGAGATTCAGTAACTCACTTGCAATTATGTTGAGCGTCCGGTGCAATTAGTTAATCCTTTGAGCGTGAGCATGTATATTGTATAGGATGATAAAATTGGGTACAATAATAACCAAACATCTCTTTAATATATGGTAATTTTTTACATCGATAAGTCAAAACCTAATTGTGTATTGAAACAAACATGCATTTTGCAAAAATTAAGAAAAACAAATTAATAATAAAGGATGGCGTTGAATTGTCAAATGATTAAGGTAAGCAATTAAAAGACTTGACTTGCATGGACTAATTCCATTAATCTGTGATTGTGATAATAATCCACTAATAAAATATGATTAGTTTATTCGGCAAATCATTTGATTCTAATTGTGTAGTCAAAGGTAATGGGATTTGCGGCAATTGTACGATATGTTCTGTCACATTTAATTTTTTTTTTTTTACATATAAATGTGTTAATTTATAAAGAAAATAGTTTTCTCTTTTTTGGGGTGGGGTGTAAATTTAAAAATTAAATGAGCTAATTGTTTAAAAGAAATCGATATTTTATTTCAAAAATAATTAATATATCCGAGCATATTTTACCCCTATTGGGTGAGATTAAAATAAGATTTTTAATAAAGTTTGGTAAAAGTTGATGATATATGTGGTTGAAAATTTGTGAATCCCAAGAAACATTTAATTAAAATTAAATGTCGATTTTAATTTTAATTTTAATCCCTACCAAACATGAACTTTTTGAGTCTATTCAAATAAACAAAACTAATTAAAAAGCATATTTGATTGTTTAAGAAAATTACCCATAAGAATAAGTTATTTATAAAAGATAAGACAGTAAATCAATTTAGTTTGTCAAATTAAAAGTAATTAAATTATTTATTTTGACAATAATTCTTATGTTAATAAAATAAATAATTTATGAAACATATTTTAAGTCAATCTCCAATTTCGTGTGTTTGACAAGAATAGTGGAATGCGCCCCATTTTTCATGTATTCTACATTGTCACCTCAACAAAATTTTGAAATATTACTACGAGTACGAGTTTGAGGTGTCAAAATTTTAGAAATTCCACCTCAAAAATTAGATGGCGGATCGAGACTCATTTGACAAAGTTGGAGGGCTAATTCTAACTTTTGTTGCTAAACTTTCATGTAAATCTCAATTTGTTCCATTCAAATCATTGAATGTGAACATACTTTCGAACATATTTACTCTATTAGTCCATATATAATATTAACGTCTGATTTTTTTACGTACAAGTTAAAACATAATGGCTAATTTCCCTCTTCCATTAGCCACGGACACAGTCACTAGTTTGTTTTGCGTAGATAAAGGGTAACTTGGCATTTGGTAAAACCGTGTGAAAAGATATTAATTTGTTAATGTATGAATCCATCAACTGCGTAAAATGTGAGTTATTCTTATGATGGTGTAAGCAATAGTTTGAAACATTCCGACTACGTAATATTAAAACTACTCAACGCACAAATTGGTACGGCAAGGCAGGTGGAGAATACAGGTTAGAATGAAAACTGAATTGGAAAATTACAGTTGGGGTCCCCAACCTATTGGAAGTGTAGTAAAATAAGTCCTCAGCATATTATTTTGGCAGTTCCAGTCCATAAACTTTTACATTTTTTTTGTAACAATCCTGTCCTCAATGAACAATTTTATCCTTATCTTAGACAACAAAAATCCCATTTTTATTAGAAAAACAAATTTACTCGTATCATTAATTGAAAAGTAAAAATAAAAGTACAATGAAAAACAAAAGAGTGAATTATAATGGAATTTGGGAGAGACTTTTGGGAGGCTTGGTGGCATTTGGTTACTTTTATTTTATCTTTAGGGTTCAAAAATGGCCAATTACATGCTAGTCCAATGAAAAATGTCTAATTTTGTGAACTCTTGCAAAAATGGCCAAATTTGATATCGAATTGTCTTTTTATACCCTCAATGAAAAATGAAGCAATTTTTTTTTTCAATTTATCACAATTTTTTTTTTTAAAAAAAAGAAGTAACTTCCATGAGAAGCTACATTAATAAAAAGTAATACATAATGTCATAATATGTTAATTTCATTTCATTATTTATTAAGTAATGACCAATGATTTTGTGTATAAATGAAAATGATGAAATAGAAAAACTATTAGCACAAAAAAAAAAAGTAAAAATTACAAGAAATATCCACTTTCACATGGTCATTTGTAAAAATGTCCAAAATGAGTAATAATAGAAAACTCCTAGAAATGTTTACATTCACGATATACCCCTACATATTGAAAATCGCAGAAAATCCCCATATTTGAACTTTTTGTGCGACAACCCCCTACCGTCATTTTGTTGTTAGAAACCATAAAAATGTCAAAATTAAAAAGTAATAATTACAATTTTAGTATCTAGACTTTTTATCCTTTTACAAATTATATCCAAAATTCTTTATGTACCGTCCATAATATCAAATCTTTAAAACTTTATTTTTCACATACCCCACTTCATTTTCTTTCCCAAAATTATTCATCATCTTCTTCAACATCTTCCCACCACACCCACCTCCACCCTTCCTATCGAGTCCCGTAAATTCCCCTTCTTTCTATCTCTGAAAACCCATAGGAAATTGCAGGTTGGCTTAGGCTTTTGGTGAATTTTTCGGATTATTTTTATTGAATTTCTCTTATGCAATCGGGGGGGCTGGGGCCCATCCAGACTGCGGTCGAGGCGCCTACCTCCACTTTCAATTCATTTTTTTTTGGAATAACAATTTATTTTGTTAACTAATTTTCCCCCATTCATCAATTGTTGAAAAGATTACGTTTCCCTTTTTTGAGAAAAATCATTCAAGCCCTTTGTTCTTGTCTCATTACATTTCTATGTACCACTCATAATCTCTCTTTATGAGGGTGTTTGACACCCATTTTTTGTAGAATAGAATTTTTGGAATAGTGGTTGATGGGAGAATGTGTGGTTGAAAAGTTATGAAAAGTTTGAAATTTGTGTGTAATATTATTTTATTGGGAAAATGTGTGGTTAAAATAAAGAAAGAGAAAAAAAAATGCGAATGACAATGAGTGCCAGAGAGAAGAAGAATCCCATGAACCGAACGAGCTTTAGAGCTTGAAGATTCAACCTTAAAACGGCACAAATCCTACAACAATGAATGTCCCATTCTTGATGAAGAACCAAAAGAAAACGAGTCACACCAAGATTTATCAGACATTTTTTCTACCCTCCAACAAGAACTATCCACCACCGTCGCTACCACTTTCGAGTTAGGCCCTTTACTATGTCTTGCCTCAAAAGCTGAGCAGAAAAGCCATCGCGCTGCCACCACCAACACCTTATCTGGCGACGATGAATGTAACCCTAAAGAAGAAGACAATAGTATTAAAGTGATTAGACACCTCCTTGAAGCCTATGATGATGAGCTTGGAATCCCTAGCACTAACAACGTAGTTGATGAAGAAATTAATTCTGGCAATTATAATGCTTTTGAGGCTTTGTTTCATCTGTTTTGGGAGCTTGAAGATGAGGCTGGTATTTACTACATTGTGTTACAATCTGAAATTTTTTACGTACTTTTAGGGTGGAAATTGTAGAGTAGGGAAGTTAGGGGGTTGTGTAATTCATTTATCATAGTAAAATCATGCAAATTTAGTTTAAAAGATGAAGTGTGTGGGGTGAAAAATAAAGTTTTAAAGGTTTGAGATTGTGTGTAGTATATAAAAAAAATTGGGAATAACTCGTAAAATAATAAAAAGTTTGAATACTAAAATTGTAATTATTACTTTTTTAATTTGATATTTTTACCGTTTTTAACAAAAATTTGACGGTAAAGGGAATTTTCGCACAAAAGGTTTCAAATAGGAGATGTTCTGTGATTCCAATAGGTATGAGTATATCGCAAATGTAAATATTTCTAGGGAGTTTTCTACTATTAATCATGTCCAATATTTATTGAGTGTCTATTTTGCAATATTTTTTATTTACCAAAATACCTTTGTTAACAATTTATAATTGCACACTAAAGACAAAAATGTGCATAAAATTAAAAATTTTGTTGGTCAATAAAATTTTGACACGTACATGCCCTACTTATTTCAAAAGTACATATATCAAATCACAATAAATACTATATGTCTCGTTGACACATTTATTAAATATCGAGAACTACATTTCAAATATCAAGAACTTTATGAAATGTAGAGAACTCTTATGTTCAAAATGAAATTTCGTTCTAGACAAATGAAGTATCAAGATAAACATGGTTCAAATATCGATAACAACTTTTAAAATGTCGAAAACGTCATTTTAATGTAACTTATCATTAAAGCTATTTCTTTTTTACAAAATTCGTGACAAATTGAAAAAAAAAAAACTTCATTTTCATCAAGGGTATAATAGATATTTTAGTACTAAATTTGGCCATTTTTGCAAAAGTTTTCAAAATCAGACATTTTTTAATTGACAAGCATGAAATTAGACATTTTTGTAAATTCTCCAAAAAAAGAAAAAAATTACATACTTTTAATCTTGTTACGGGCTTTCAGAGGCCCTCCACCTTATCCGTCACGTGTGGACTAATTGATCACGTGTGTGCCATGTGGCAGAATGAACCGAATTCGCACGGACGAACTGATTCCATCATTTCGAACTAAAACACTTGCCCTCGCCTGACAGCAGAGCCGAACTCATCTACGATTCACAACAGATGAAAAGGCCCGCACTTCGCATCCATAACGCCACGCACCCACATCGCCACACCTCTACCAAGATCTTCTGTAAGGATCCAAAGTCAAGTCCTTGACTGATTGATGTGACATGTGACAGGTCGTAAACGATCACCTCAGCTGCTATGTCAGACATCATTTAATGTCTATCAACCTATGGATTGACGAT
>CAIGRH010120344.1:0-20443 GCA_903798295.1 Fraxinus nigra | reverse complement strand
CTTTTTCCCTTGGCATAGCAGAAGACTCTGAAAATTAAGGCTTAAACCACCAACGTTTCTATTAGCAAAGGAAAGTAAGTTTATGGAGACATACTCCCTCCACGAGAAGCACTGCTGTTATTTGGTCCTCTCTCCTCAATGTAAACTGGCCTTCCAGCCGGCCAACTGAATAGGAGACGCCTAGAAAAGAAAAAACAAAATAAAACAACAAATAATCACAGGATATTGACTATTGAGAAGATTACCCGTAACATTCCCAACAATAATTTTACAACTAAAAGAAAAGTTGAATGGGAATACTATGCTCAATTTTGCATAAAGAAAGACTGTGGTCCTAGATCTGAATTGCACGTTTGAGAAACTACAGGTAGCAAATAGCACATGAATTTAGCAAGCGAGGACAGTGGCCTGCTTAATTTCCTAAGCAACTGGTGAAAAATAAAATAAAATTGAACAGAAACGTAAAAAGAAGGAATTCTGGACTTCTTATATTTCTTCAAGTTGAATATATCTTATATTGTTCCATCTACCTGAGGCTGAAATCACAAAAGTACTCGAAAGGATTTCAAAATTTCTTTTTAATTCCAACTTTTTAGATCTGCGAGCCACGAAGGAGACCCATTTTTGCCCTTTGGCAGGTAATCACATCGGCCATAAAAGTCATGTATCACCTCGGTTGGGGAGAAAGTTCGAATTATTTGAAGGGCTTGCTTGGTTCCTAAATTCTCGTTTAATCAAATTAGGTGAAATATGGAAAGTTCTTGCCAGATGTGTAATGAGTACACGATGGAAGATATCTATATGCCAACGAATTTAAATAAGGAGAGGGAAGGATGCACCAAACAAACTATTTGGCTGTGATTGACCCAAAGAAAAGGTGAAGAAATTGATAGTAGTGGGAACAAAAAGTAAATTTATAGTAAATAAAATATGAATGAAACAGCTCCCATCTTGATCACAAGACAACACCACTGACTGATAAGAGTTCAAACCTTGATAGCATTCCGAGCACTCTGCACATCTTCAAACTCAACGAACGCATAGCAAACACCAGTATCTTGTCCATCAATTGAAAATCAGAGATCCCACATTTTACACCTTTTGTAAAAGACTGGAAAGGAAATGGACCTGGCGATTTTTTAAGAAGAATCCATAGTGTTTGATTTTCCCAAACTCTTGAAGAATATCTAGACTAGTAACACTAGAAGGCAGATTCTTCACATAGACAGATCTTGATTCCCCTGCCGAAAAGTTGTTGCTTTGAAGTTTGATCAAGCAGATATAATTTAATTAGAAGAACAAGTAGTTTGCAGTATGTAAAAAGGCCAATTGAAATAAATTATACTAACAGCCCATCCATTAATGGGCATTTGCCAGTGTACCAATACCCAGGATAAAAAAGAAATGGATATTTGTTCAAAGTTAATATCTTCCATGTTGATATCAGAGGCTTGATTATTGCCACCAAAATGAGAAATGTATCATACAATAACATAAGAAGTTGATCACATCCGGCTAATCAATTACATTCCTAACAACGTTACTAAAATAAGATTTTCCCCAAACATAGCAACTACTCCACATATATATTTTGAGTATACTGTAAGTAGCAATACTTATAATTTTATGAAATTCATATAAAATTGTCATAACTTTAAACCATATTTCATTACCCGAAAACAAATAAATAAAAGAAAATTGAAGATAGTTTCTTACCTTCCTCTTGCGATAAATCATTATCTATCAAATCCTAACCAGAATCTTACACCACAGGGTTTGACTGCTGAACTGAAAATTTGTGATGCTTGATACCAATTTGAAGCAGGTTGAGTGCTGTAAGTGAACGATGAGAACTGACTGATGGTGCAAGTTTTCCATTAGGAGCCCGCGACTTTTAATTTTCCAAGAATTGAAAACAAAGAGCAGGGGGAAATGAAAATCAGTCAGATCGTGTAAAGAACACTTCAAAGACTCATCACGAAAATGAGCATGACAAAAAAGAGGAGACAAAAGTGTCTATTTTCCCATACAATGTCATCCATCAGATTTAGAAAACTATCCCAAGGAAGCTTACTTGTTTTGCACATATTCGTAGGGATCATTTCACTAGAAGTACATACTGTTCAAAGGTCAGGATAACTACTCTCCTAATCTAGAACATAATGTTCAACTACTTAGTTGTCAGCTTCCTCCAAAAACTAAGGCATTCAGAAGGACCAGGACCTTATCCTCCAGTACGAGTTCATATGTTTATACAATTCTTTTAATTCATTGAGATGGGAGTTACAGGGTAAGAAATGAGGAAGGGCAATCAACTTCTAACAGATCTTTAGGATATCAAGTACCACGTCCAAAAGAGCATCGAATAGATGGTAGCATTTTCAGTACTCGTAGATTCCTAGTGCCTTGGTGACGTCAAATTTCAGTGGTATCAATTATTCTCGTTTATTATGATAGGAGTGTACCAACAAATGAAATGGGACCGTGGTAAGAAAGTATTGTGTGAATACTTGTCAGACGATTAACTATCCTATCTCTGACTACAATTTCCTGTTGACTACTACCCTACATTTATAGCTATGCCATATAACATATTTCCAACTTATATGACAGAACGATCACAAAGAATTATTATCATAATGTCTTTGACTAGCATAATTGGCTACAGGTACTGATGTACATGCCATGGAAGCATAAGTCAGCTTTGGAACCTCTACAACAGGTTCTTCTGCAACAGGCACGGGTTCTTGCACAGTAGTAGCTGCATCTTGAATCAACAAAGTTGATTCTTCCAATGCAGGTTCCTCGTCTACTCTTTCAGCCTCAGGATCATGCTTCTTCTGGTGCTCCTGAAAAATGTATTCTTCAACCAGCTCTTCTCCTTCAATATGAACAGAGTTTACGTATTCCCTGGCCTCCTCCTCTAAGACATCGTCAGAGACTTTGACAAAAAAAAAACATGTTAGCCCAGAAGACAGTATATAAACATGTATGCAAGATATCATTTCTCACATAAAATCAATAGAACAATGTCGGAATGTAAATATAATGTAATAATCAACGTTTCTGTACATATATAATTCTGATGTATAATGCTGAGTCAGCCAAGATATATCGATTTGTATGAGTCAGCACTAGTAAATAAATGAATGGACAGATTATAAACAATTCAGAATCCATTTTATGAAATTACTTTTTCTCTCCTGAAGAACTCCCTCAATCCTGTTAATCTCTCTCTCGAAAAACTTTGGCTTCGATTCTCAACCAGTATGAACCATTGGTGTCAAGAGAAGAGACGTCTAAAAGAATGATCTTTAGTTTTACAAACTGAACAACTCCAAGCACCAAAAAAAAAAAAACGACTTTAAAAGACTGCTCAATCTTGAAATCTAGAAATAGCTAAATCGGTACTTGTTCCAGTCAAAATTGAAAGAGGAAATGTGTCCGTGTGATAATCATTATGGTGATGAGGCAATAATTAAATCCAGGAATTCTTTTACATGGATAGCAAAAGTTACAGATTCGAATGAACATCATTGTTTTGGTAACCATCAAAAGCAGTTTTGGAAAGAAAATAAAGGCACAAAAGCCTCTTGCGCGAGACAGATACCTATGAGAATTACTTCAAGCTCTATTTGGAAAACATAGTGTTCATGTTAAATAAAAATATCTGTAAATCCAAACCAGACAACTATACCTGGTGACTCAGGAAGATGAGCAGAAATATTTGGTTGGTAATCATTTTTCTGTTCCTCCACTGCTGCAGGTGGAGGTTGGAGAGGAACCTTCTCGTCGGCAAAGTGAAAGATATCATTGAGAACAAAATAACCGCTCGCTTGAGGAGCAAGGAAAAATGTTTGCACAAATTGCCTCCACCCATCAAAATCCCTTGAGGGGCGGACGATTTGAGTTGCACAATCAAACCATGTACAAATGGAATACTTGATTCTTGTTTTTTGAATGATGCGTATTGACTAGAGATAATGTAGATTTACATTTAAAAAAGCATTTATTCATTAATATTTTGCTAATCATTTTCATCCATTTGATTTCGAAGAATCATTTTATTAATGTTTTGTTCATAACTAGAAAATGCATTTTACGTCTAAAAATCTTATAATATATTTGATACAAACAATCAATTCAAGTAATTGAAAAGAAAAACATATAACTAATATAAATATATATTTACGTTAAAAAATCTTATAATGTATTTGATACAAACAATCAATTCAAGTAATCGAAAGGAAAAACATATAACTAATATTCAATACTAATAATCAATCAAATAAACACAATTCGTTAAATATAAATCAAATTGGATATAATGAGTTTAGATACATTTTATATATACAGTTTGATATGAGAAAATGCAAATTTAGGTTGTAATTACTTGAAATTTTGTTTGGAAAGTGAAAGTTTGTAGTAAATGTGATAATTTGTAGAGAAATTATATACAATTTTTTTAAAAAATAGAAGAGTTAAAATTTTGTTAAAAGGTGCGATAAAAAAAAAAGTAAAAGAGAGCAAGAGGAAAGATAAAAATTCAGATTTATTGTGATTTTGTCCGTATTTGGTGGAGATTAAAATTAATTATTTAGTAAATTTTGATAAAAATTAAAATAGTTATGTATTACATGAAATATGTTATTAAAATTAATTGTTAACTTTGATTTAAATTAAAATTAAAATTAAAATTTCAATCGATACTAACCATGACTTGTAAAAAAATCTCAAAAGTTGTGGGGTCACGTGACCCCCAAGAACCCCACGGATCCACCAGTGCTTGGTTGTGCGAGCGCGATGGTTATGCCGGTGCTCATGTGCTCGCTTTTCCAGTAGATGAATCGGCAATTTTTTTCGCAATTCAAACTCTTTTGGAATCCAAATTGGACGTCAAAATCCGGCTCTTATGATACAAAATAAGAGCTACACATTAGAAAAAAAAAAATCCATCTTGCCTCTTCATATACAGTAGTATCATCAAATTCATCAATAACAATAGGTCAATTGCTATATTGTGAAAGAGGAGATCGAGTCCTGACAGGGAATTGTAGATCAATTATATCAAGATTTTGAAGAATTCAATATAGGGTTTGAAAATCAACACCCTTTGGAATTATTTCACGATCTATGTAATATTTTTCTATTCTTCTTCTTGTAATTTATATATTAATATGTTATGCTAAATCTATTTTTGTATTGAATGAAGATGAAATCTATTGTTTATTTATTTTAATTCAAAACCAGTAATTTAGTTTATTTTTGTGTTCCTTGATTAATTTGCACACTCATTGCATTATTTAATTTATTGGCCACTAATTAGATAATTAGTTGTTTGTTGTAGTGTTGGAAGACTTACAAATAAGTTTACAATGTAGTAAAATTAGTATGTGTGTAATAGATGATAGTAATAACATTTATCGTGTCAATCATATAAAGAATCTAAATTTTATTGCATTCTAGTCACCCGAATTCAGTTAGAAATAGATTTGGGTCATGGTTATGATATATTTAATTTATCTCAAAAAAAATATAGATCATAGCTTTATCGATTGTCAATAACACATAAATGAAACTATATTGCAAATCAAGAATTAAATTAAATAACAATGGGCGGATTCGAAATTTTATACAATCATTCATAACTTGATAAAAAAAATTTTTTTATACATATTTTTTAGAATAATCATAAAAATCAAACATATTTATTTACATAATTCGAATTCCTTACTAAATTAGTAAACTTGAATTGAATTTATTTTCTATGGGACAATACACTTAACTCGTCAATTCTATTACTTGTCAACGATCTCACACGCTTGCGAATTTCGCACGAACAATATTTGTCTGAATGGGAATCATGTCGAGAAATATGAAGAGATAGTCTCAAATTCCAAACATTGATGCTGTGGAAGTCTATATTATTTTCTTAGTTATGGGCTATGGTTCCAATTGGATATAAGTCAGGTTTCTTTGGATACATGGGCTGATGAGCATCTGAAGCTTGTTGAAATATGTTGTTTGCGACCACTTAGTCGAGACATCCGTGTCATGGACATGGCAAAAAGTCCAACAACTCAGATGAATATTGCTATAAACTTTCACCATCATTTCAAAGTGTTTTTTTTTTTTTCTCGAATCTCTCGATGTTCTTATTCGATATCTCATTTGGTTCCAAAATATGCCCTTTTTCTGTCTATCCTTGATTGGGGACAAAATGTGCAACAATTAATGAAAATTTAAAGATAAGAACATAATAACAATATAAGGATGCTAGTAAGACAATGAACAAAGATTGAGAATCATTGGGTAATTATCACATAATGTCTCTATTTTTCACTATTATTGTGAAAAAATTCTTCACCTTCCATTTTTTGGTATTTCCACCTTCAATTACACATTTGATTACACAAAATGTCATTTTCATATCATTTCCAAATTAAGCAAAGATATTCTCTGCATTTTACTTATTTTGTCTCATTTGAACCTATTTTCTCATCTATTTCATTTCCTGAAAACTAACCTTTAGTTTCTTGGGATAGGAACATCTAATAAAAGATTGAGACTGTCTGTAAGAAAAGGGAAGAAGACAGCGTGTTGTTCAAGGCCGTGGAATATGTGAGAGCCTCGAAAAGATATAAAAAGATAATAATTCCCGAGAGATTATCCCATGTATTGGCAATCCACATCTAATAATCCCTCGAAAGTGAGAAGATTAGTTTGACTCCAATTGATTTGATAGCGAAGTAGCATTTGCTATGTATCTTTAAGTCATGTGCCTCGCATGAGTAATTTTGAACTCAGATTGACAAGTACATTGAGTATGACACATCTTTCAGTGAGGAGGAAAAAATAGTCCAGACCATTGAAAATCACATGCAACCTAAACAATGCAACATACAAATTGAAACTGAAAGATTATAAGCATGCATAGAAGCTACGTACAAAGGTTTGCTTAGTTGGATAATCAATTTCTTTTAATTGCCTTTTAAAATCATGGATTTCATTTGTTTAATAAGGAGAGTGTGTGAAGATATTGGAGCTCGAGAGTACAAGCGTGAAAACACTTCACATAAGGGCTCAAGCATACATGAACGCGGTCGATTTGGATTTGGCCGAATTTGATATTTTAGATATAGAAATAGAGGAGAAAATGGGTTCGAATGAGGAAGAGAGAGAAAAAATAATGAGAATACCCTCAACTTAATGAAGAAATTGGATGAAAATGATATTTTGCCCAATCATATGTTATTTGAGGGTGAAAATGCTAAAATGTGGAAGGTATGAATTTTTTTACATTTAAAATGTATGAACGTTATTTGCTTATTACCCTAGAATCATTAGTAAAAATAACTAAACAAAACAAAATTGTGCTAATAACCCCACTTTGTCAATGAAAAAAACAATAGTAAAATCGTCCATTAGGTACATACTTGTTACTAAACTAAAATATTGATGGTGTAAATATTACCTTTTTAAAGACTGAGGACCAAATTGCAAAACATTAATCAATCAACTGGTGCCATTGATCCGTGGATCTGGATAAAACCCTCATCCTATTCAGAACCGCCAACCATTCGAAAGTTTCATACTGCTCGCCCTTTCTAGCCTTGTACCTGAGTTTCTTGGTGCCGTAGTCCGTTACATCATCAGTGAGAATGAGCAGTGCAGAAGGCGGAGTGTTATCGAAGTTTTCTCAGTCACCTATTGTGTACAAAGGCAAGAAAGCCGCATCTGACTCGGCATTTGTGGGCAAAAAACTCCTCAAGAGCACCGGGAAAGCCGCCTGGATCCTCGGCACCACGTTTCTCGTACTCGTCGTGCCGTTAATTATCGAGATGGACCGTGAACAACAGTTCAACGAGCTCGAGATGCAGCAGGCCAGCTTGCTTGGCACCCCTCCCCCTTCCTCCGCCGCCCCGAGATAAATCGGTGAATCGAATTCCCTTATCAGGTCAGATGAAATTGAGTGATAGTGGCGTGAAGAATTTTTATGATGTGCTGGGGTATTTTGGAATGTCAAACGTTTTAATTTTCGAATAATTTGATCTCAGTGTCTTCGTGAGCTAGTTATTCTGATGAACTGATTGGAATCTGGTTATTTCATATTATATTTCCCTTGAAATTTTAGATTATATTATAATTTCTCTTTAGTAATTGGTAAGACTCAATTACATCCAGTTTCTTACCCTGTTATCATCCTTTTTGTAACTTTTATAGTTACTTCATTGTCCCCAGCCTTTGACCCTCTTTGCAATCTTGTAATGTTAACTGTTTTTAAGCTTAGCCCAGCGTGCTCCAAGACACCTGATCAGATTCAGAAGCTATAGTCACTCTTTAAGATGTGAACAGGACAGTTGTTCACTTACAAAAATCGACTATTAAATGTTTCAACAACCCTTATTTAGCTGCTAATAATGATATAATCGGTGAGGGTTTTGTGTTTAGAAAATTTACAACTATGTTCCTCGACAATAAGAAACTTTAGGTTGAATATTGATCGTAAATCTTAAGATATTTGTAAATCCTTCATCCTCATACGCATGTGAACCAGACAGAAGTGATAGGACTACAGCCATCTCATTTCAACATTGTTTGAAGCAAGTTAATAAAATGGTTGGCCGTTAACATTAACTTTTGATGGATGAAAACTTATTTTCTATACGTTTCATAGGCTTGCTGCTTGATCAATTTTTACTGCACAAGTAAAGAAAGTTCGGGATACAGGAAAGGATAGAGTTAAGACACTATATGGATGAGAATATCCCTCGTTCAATTGCTCACGAATAGACAAGTAGCCATGGGAACGGTAGGCTATGGTCAGGGGAGATAAACTAATTTTTACAGTGTAATGGTTGGGAGTCGGTGCCTAGCTGTTTAATTGGACTTCTAGAGGTATGACCATATAGTTTTCGGGAAAGGAAGTGAATTGAAAGTAGAATTGTTGTCATTATATGACACTTGAACCAAAGGAAAGAACAATAGAGAAGAAAACAGTTTGGACACAATTAATATGCCAATTTTTGAAGTGGGTTTTGGCCTTTAAGAACTTTTGGGCAAGTGAGAGGTCTTACATAATGGAGGACTTGACCAAAAAACAAGCACGTCTTGTCACCATTGGCTGGCCTGCTTGATTCATCTCAACTAGGCACCACCACCAGTATGCTCTGGATTAAGTTTGGGTTAAATCAAAACTTAAATTTTTTGTCATAATTTTTTTGGAAATTTATCCCCTTTATTGATTTGTGATCTATTCTAAAGCCCAAATGATAAATCTTGCCCCAAACCATGTCTACTGTTCAGATTGGCACATAAATTGTGATCATCGTGTAAGAATTTTCTTCTACTGGAAGTGTCACTTCGAAGTCCACTAGCAGCTTCAATTTTCTTGATAAGTCAGCCCGAAGTCGTGGAATTTGAATTGCTGAAAGTTTTTCTGGTTTGTGTGAATCGTGTGATTAGAAAGTTGTGTTTAAGCCCGGGTTTAGTTTAGATGAAAATCATATTTTTTGTAGATTTTGATAAAAAAAATTGAGTGAATCATGTGATTAGAATGTTGTAGGACCCATTAAATTTATGGTTAAAATTAAATATTGACTTTAACTTAGATTTTAATTAAATTTTTTAGCTGAACCAAACATGAGCTAAATTCCAATACACATTCTACTATGTTAAAACATATATCCACTAAAAATAGTTTTAAGCGACTGAATCTCTCCTCTTTCTGTTCTGTTTTATGCATGTAGTTTCAAAATTTTATCTCAACTTTTCTTCTCCAGTTTGTCCTTGTAAAGTAGGGTATGTCTGGTACTTCATGCAAGACTAAACAATATAGTCGATAATTGCTATTTTTTGTTGTTTAATATTATGATGGATCGGTCATCATTATTTGTGGAGTACTTAAATATGCTGTCTTTGGATTTATTTACATGCTGAGGTCTCACTTTGTTCTGCCATTTAGAACGCTGCCAGTAACATGGTTGGCTTCTCATAAAATTTGCTTCTTTTAGTACAAAAATTGGTTTCTTTGCAAACATGTTTATCGTTTATAGATTACGTCCTTGTATGGGAATGTTATTTGAAAAATAAAATATTTACTAGCTAGTATCTAAATATAATACATAGTTACAAACTTTAATATATTTCAAATTGTTCGAACTGGTGCATCCTATTCGATTTTGCTATTTCACATAAAACCAGTTGGGTCAATAAAAAGAAGTCGAGTTATGAATGTGTAATTAAAATTAATATTTAATATTAACTGAATTTATAAATCGGTATCCAGATGGAGGCTATACTTTTATATTGATCCAAAAGCACTTAGAATACATGGTCTCGGCGACACGCAAAAACTGCCCTAGTCTTCAGTGTTTGCAAATTGATAAATAGGTTGGTGTTTTGAAGACAGTGCAGGTGAGGGCGTTAATTGTTAAATGGACGAGCTGAGCGTGATTCGGCTAGCCTCAAGAAAGTTGGTGCGGGGATAAGCCAAGCAAGCTCGTGAGCTACTCGTCTCCTCTTTTTTTTCTATCCGAAATTATATTTTTGTAGTTTAATGTGAGCCGCTCATCATCCGTAGCTTGATTCGCATCCACAACTCACCTGAGAGACGCACACTTGATAACACCCCGCACTTAATTGACACCAACCTTTTATCCACCACGAAAATTCAAATTTTTTTTTTTTTACTTTTTAACTTGATATTTTTTTTAAAAAAATCACTATTTCATGTTAGTGCATGTTTAGAAAGCTTTAAAATAGCACGACCACTTGATGTAATTGCAGAGAAGTAGAATAAATGGTCGATACTAGTGAAATGACTCGCAACTTTTATTGACTTTTCAATCGCACATTTTATCAACTTTATTAAAATTTGTTGAAATTTTTATCAAAATTTTTGTCGATTCTATATGAATACAAATATACAATCGTGCATTGGGCGCAACTTTTAAATTTCGTCCAATCCCTAAATGATCTAACTTATCCCGAGTATGGTAAAACCCATCTTCATGGTCTCGTTTCTTCGAGGCATCAAATAGTGATCAGCCACCCATTGCTTCGGAATTATGACCTCTTGAATATTGTGAGCATATATTCGAGATGGAATCCATCACTTTGTGAAAGAGAAAATTAGAAAAACAATCCCTTAAAAATTTAAAATTTTAACTACACGTATATTTTCCTTCTATTACAACTAAAACATCCTGTCAAGTGATTAAGGGCATGTTTGAGTTAGGGATGACAAAAAAGCTCGTCGATTCAGGCTCGATCTGAAAAAAGCCTGAGGCGGGCCTGGTTACATCGAGCTGAAGCTCTGGTCGAGCCCCACTCTGGCCTATACAAGCTGCTCGTAGAAAAATGAAAAGGCAGTTGTTGCTACAGCTGCCCCACATGGGAAGCTGTAGCTATCAAAACTCAAAAGGCAGCTATTTTAGGTGCCTTTTGACCAAAAAAAAAAAAAAGAGCCGACTTGGCTTGGCCCGTCGAGGCTCAGGCCGAACATCATTTTTTTGGTCGGACTTTTGTTCGACTCGGATCCAAAAAAGCTCGAGCCGAGCCCGAGCTTTGAGTTTCGGCTCGTGGCTCTGCTCATTGACATGGCTAGTTTGAGCTCCATTATTTTGTTAAAATGCATTTTGAAATAATGATTTGATAAAGAATGCATGGTTAAAAAATAAGGAAACAATTTGGTTTTGGTGTAATATTATTTTATTGAAAAAAAATGTATGGTTAAAAATAAGAAAGAAAAAATTATTTTTGAAGATAATGGGAACCAAACAAGAGCTAGGTGATGAAATTTATATCTACATAAGTTCTTATTTGAAAGTTATTGAAAATTACTCTTGCTCCATGTTCATTTTCAATAGGATATTCTCTAAAATAATTCATTTTTTATATTTTTATACTTTTTAACCATGATTTTTATTTTAAAATAATACTTCAAAAAATAATTTCACACAATACCTAGCACTTGTTATTTAACGAGACGTTTACTTGCACGAGTTAATTGGCTTTGGGATGAAGGATCTCGCAATTAGGTAGAAAGGTCGAGAGGATCGCAATCTCATTTGTGTTCCCATTTTTTAAGAAATAGATTTTGTTCTCGTTATTAAAAAGTAAGAAATATGTTTGAGTATATGTGTAAAATTATTTTATAAAATCCATGTTTGAGCAATATTAAAATTTTTTAAAAAAAAAACGAGCCGGCTTGGCTTCGGTCGAACATCATTTTTTTGGTCAGGCTTTTGCTCGACTCGGGTCCAAAAAAGCTCGAGCCGAGCCCGAGCTTCGAGTTTCGGCTCGTGGCTCTGCTCGTTGACATGGCTAGTTTGAGCCCCATTATTTTGTTAAAATGCATTTTGAAATAGTGATTTGATAAAAAATGCATGGTTAAAAAATAAGGAAACAATTTGATTTTGGTGTAATATTATTTTATTGAAAAAAATGTGTGGTTAAAAATAAGAAAGAAAAAATTATTTTTGAAAATAATGGGAACCAAAGCTCATTTGTGTTCCCATTTTTTAAGAAATAGATTTTGTTCTCATTATTAAAAAGTAAGAAATATGTTTTGAGTATATGTGTAAAATTATTTTATTAAATCCCTGTTTGAGCAATATTAAAATTTTTATTATCATTCTTCTACTCATTTTCAACTACACATTTTTTAATAAAATAATATTTTTCATCACATCAATAATTTTTCCTTCTTTTTCAACGTCAATCAATATACTATTCCAAAATAAATTCTTCCAAAATAATGTAGCTCAAACACATCATAAAATAATGTATAATTGAAAATGAGTCTAAAAAATATAGAAAACGTAATTCAAGCGTTCAGGAATGCATTTTGAAATAATTAATTGATGAAAAATGTGTAATTAAAAAATAAAGAAAATTTTTTGAGTTTAAATGAAGAGGGGTAAAAATATAATAATAGAGATCAAACAAAGACATCTTGGCTTGTCGCCCGCTAGAAGAGCCCTGGAGTAGGTGGCGTGGGGCTAATAAAATGCCATTTCTTCTATTTATTATTAAAAAAGGCACAACTATACTTTTAGCCATTGTTTGGACGAAATTAAAATCAAATTTTTAAAATATTTTAATAGAAGTTGATAATGTGTGATTGAAAAATTGTGAAAGTTATAAAATATGTGATTAAAAATAATTATTGATTTTGATTTAAATTAAAATTTAGACTTTAATTTCTACCCAAAAAAAAAAAGGCACTCGTAAAATGTTGATTTCTTTGCCTAATTTGAACGGTTCCGATTTACAAGGATCAGTGCGACCATGTTGGGTTGTGCGTTTATACTGAGTAATTTATTGTAATAAAATCATAATTTTATAATAAATAAATTTATTAAGTTTTTCTCATTTATTGTTATTGAATTTATTTAGGCCCTGCTTGACACATATTTTTTCGAAACTTATTTTCAACCACGCATTTTTAATAAAATAATATTTTTCATCAAATCAATAAATTTTCTTACTTTTTAACCACATATTTCACATCATATCACTACTTAAGATACATTATTTCCTATATAATATTCATCAAATAACGCATTAGCCTCTGTTTGTGCTCTATTTTTTTTTTTTTCAAAAATGCAAATTTTTTTCAAAATTTGTTGATGTGCCGAGCTCTGAGGTCGGTCAGATCAGATTAATTTACGTGATGAGCATGTGGCAATGTGAGCTGAGTATTGTGAGGTCAGTTCGGGTAATGTTAGCTCGATGTTGTAAGGTCGGTTCGAATGGTTAGCATAATCGAGAAGATTGTGTAGTCTTTCTAGGAAAAAGGGATTTTAACGATTAAAGATCACTGACGGAATCAACAAACCAACCAATCAGGAAGGTCCACAGGGAATATTCTTACATCAGCGCTTACACAAGTCTCTAAATCAAATAATTAGACTCCTTTCCCTAGAACGCTTCATTAATTATTAGAATCCACCTATAAGATTTACTCATCAAAAAACTGTTCGGTCGAGCTCGGTGGCAAATTAAATTATTACGGCAAATGTACTTCTTCAGTTCGGGATTGCAGGTGACGAGACAGAAAATTAATGAAGCATTTATAACTTTTTCCTATAAAAGGAAGGAATGACAGTAGGGAAAATGGGGGAGGACACGACTTTACACATTACAAATCTTTTTACATTATTCATATTTCAAATATCTTCTATAAATATAGAAATGAGTAGTTGAGTCACTTGTAACCACATATTGACAATATCGTGTTTTTCCTCGAAATTGGCTCGAAATTTACTTGTTTAATTTTCAACGTCAACGAAATTCATTTCCGACTACGCAATCTTCCATAAAATAATTTTACACATATTTAAACAAAATCATACTTTTTAGCCACTCATTCTCCAAAAGATCACTATTACATAATGCATTTTACCCCAAAAATGGGGATGAAACAAAGGCTTAATATGGATCTGCGAAAAATGTGTCGATGATCACTCATGATAATATAGATTGGGTGCATGAGTTGAAAAACATGGTTTGTGACAACTTATATTTTGATTTGAATAAAATTATTCACAACTAATGTCCAAAGGTTCACCATTTGGATGATTCGCCTTTTATTTTATGACGGTTTAATGGGGATACTAGTACACTTGAAATGAATTTAACGAATCACGCGTCGGATTTAATTTTATAGCATGACCTCGTGTAGAATTAGATTATGCTTGATCACCAGATATTTCATCTAAATCTCTTTAGAGGGTTGTATGCATAGTTTGTGAGTTTAATCATTATTTATTACTTATGAATGAGATTTATTTGATTGATCAAATATCTCATCAATTTGAAAGCTTGAGTTCATGCCATAAATTGTCACCATGAAAAATGGGTTGAGTAACTATTTAAGTATTTTTTAGTTAAACAATTAATAAATTTGAGTTTAGTGTCTAGCAACGACTAAACTTCGACTTATGTATTCGACTACATTAATTGGTTAGCAGGGATGTTGAATAAGATGTAACTTAAGCTAGCGAAAATAACTAGATTGATAAAATAGTTATTTTCGTACCTAATTACCAAATTAGATGGGAAAGACGCATATGCACTGTAGTGTAGAGAACAAATATTGCCAATATATTTTAACTTATGCGATTTATATATTTTGAAAGTGTAGTAGCTTGTCTCCACTGAAAAATAAGAATTAAGTTAAATTTACATTCTCGTTAACAACAAGGGTGACATCATTCCCTATCTGGAGGGAATCCGTGCAGTGATGTGATAGATGAGTTGAAAATCAAGAGTGTAGATCTTGTCATGTAAAAGAGTGCAAAAGAAAAGTGTGGAAGTGTAGCACTATTGGAAAACTAAAGATTAATACTTAGATTTGTTGGTCTAAAAATCTACTAAACACTATCTAATTATTGGAGTTTGAAAAATATGTCTGAACAAATCCTCTTGGATTCAATTACAATTGTTACGAAAATTTTGGACTTACTCATAATTATGATTAAAATTGAAGGACTATGCCTACAATTAATTTAATTAAGCCTAATTAGAATTGGATTTGGAACGAAACACTTTTGCCTATACCGTAGATGACTTGAATAAAATTTTAAAATTAAAAGATGAAAGTTTGTGAATAAAATTTAATCAAGAAACTGAATATCGATTAAAGTATAATTCTAAATATACGTTTCTCGATTGTAATATACACGTGAGTATTTAGCAAAATTCATGATCTATTACACTAATTTTGTTTTAGTTTTCAATAGAGCGAAATAGAAAGGTTAATTTTTTAATTTTTTTTTTTCAAATTATAAACTTATATAAACCTTCATAATTATACATAGGATACTTCATTTGTTTCCAAACAAGTTAATTATTACAAGTCTTGAGAGATTAGACAATGCTGCAATAATTTATATTCTCTTACAAATTAATAATTGGTCCGAGCGGCATTTCTAAAAATTCGTCCATTTCTAAATTTGCCAAAACTGGCGCACTCACTCACTCGCCCTCCCTCCATCCCTTTTCTCTCTTAAAATTCCCCCCCTTCATGATATTGCCTCTTTTGCCCTATTTCTCTCTCTCTCTACGCTCTCTCTCACACTTACTTCCATTAATGCTGGTAAGTTTGATTTCCAGGCGTTTCAATTTCTGCATTTTTTTTGCTCATCTGTTGCTCAACTACAAATTATCTGTTTATTTTTATATTTTTTTCCTT
Organism: Fraxinus nigra; assembly: GCA_903798295.1. Classification (NCBI taxonomy): domain Eukaryota; kingdom Viridiplantae; phylum Streptophyta; class Magnoliopsida; order Lamiales; family Oleaceae; genus Fraxinus; species Fraxinus nigra. Next base: position 4,242 of record CAIGRH010120344.1, on the reverse strand, counting down.
TTTTTCAACGTTGTATTTTCGATTTTATTTTTTGAAATCCAATTTTTAGGTCAATTAGTCACCTCATAGACACCTGGAGCTTTGTTCTTCATATGTTCCACGGGAAAAAAAATTAAAAATTTTCACTTTTGGAGTATATTAGAACTTATTTTGCATCTTATCTGCTTTATTTTATATAAAGAAGCTCATGCTCGCCTCTGTTTGAACAAAAAAGACACGTTGCTTGCCGGTTGCTGCGAATTTAGAAATGTCAGATTATTCAAGTTAAGTCCAAATGTTATAATTTTTTTGCTCCATTTTGTCGTCCCAATGGAGAACAGCGTGTTTCAATAAATTGGTTTTTATTTGATAGTTTATAGTGACTAAAAGTGGACTTGTTGGAATTAGACTAATAGAATGAGAAAAAGCAAAACTCTATTTTTAAATAGCATATTCTACAATTTAGATAACATTTATAATTTTTGAGTGTAAAATTTTTGAAGTACTCCAACATGTCTTTATAATTAACACTTAATTTTACTATTCCCAAAAAATATCTATTATTTTTTCCTATCTTTTATATTAACTAGCTTTCCTCTAAATTATTATATTATTTTCCTAGATGAAAATTGAAATACTTTGAATACATTTAATTATAGACTGCGTCTAAATTAAAATGTTAAGTTAAAGAGTCTCTTGGAACGTAATGTTAATGATTTACTATTTAAAATGGAAAACATCTTATATTTAAAGAGTCTTTTAGAAATGCTCTTAGTGTATGATTTTCAACTATTTTTAAAGGCTGGTTCAATATTTGGTTCTTTGAAACAGTGAATTAATGTTCAGCATTGCCCACTGTCTGTACGAGCTTCAATTCGCTAGTTCATAAAAGTGACACGAGGAGTTGTATCAAATAATCTAGAAGACAGAAATCTAATGTTTAAAATGTTTTAGTTTAGTGGCAATTTGCATCACAGGATGGTTGTTTTTGACATTGGGAAACACAGTTTTTAGAGCTATAATTCCACAGAAAAAATGCATCTTTCACAACTTTTCGAATTTTAGCTAGGGACATGCTTGAGATTGGCTTGAAATTGTAAAGAAGCTTTAGGCTATATTCAGCGTCGTTAATTCAGACTTGAAGCAACAAATGATTAGCCTTATCAAGCAGAATTCAAGTTGAGCTCGGGAGCTGGCTGTCTATTTAGAAGTTAGGAGATCAAGTGGAATAAAAAAAATTAGTTAGTACATTAAATAAAACGAGCCTTAAAAATGTCATGCTTAAGTTGAGGCTGCCCCGAGTAGCCAACATTTTCAAATTATATTTTCTTTAACCTTAGGTCACGTTATCATTTTTCCCAACTTCTATGTTTGAGCCCATGGTAAAAAAATTTAGTTCCTCCCTCAGGTTGTATCAGACAAACTGTGATATGAATAAAAAATTGCCCAACCTTCCTTTTATGCCCATCAGATCCACTCCACTCATTACATTTGGAATGGTGTGTTTCAGCTCTTTGGTTTAACATTTTGGTTCTAAACCTTTACCTGTATTGTTAACACGGTAAACACTTCTATTCTAGTAATTGGATTTCAGAGGCCTTTCATCACATTTTATACCTGTGGTCTATTTCTATATCAGATTTTTGGAGAAAGAACTTTTTGATCAGTCAAGTTAAATTGCATTATATTATTAGGTTTTCAAAGACATCTCTCCCCGAGGCGGTAAAAATTGTGCCAAAAAATCACTTGTATTGGACAAATACATCCATGTTTTGCATGCTTTACGCGTGTACGGTGTTGATTAATATGCCAACTCGTCGATATCTTCTATGCTTATATCACATTTAAGTTTTCACTACAGAGTCATTACAACATTTTTCTCAACCAGTTCCTTTCATAGAGGTACCAAAGCTTTCTCTGTGTATTTATCTTATTCATTCATTATGCTCGATCATCACTTCCTTTCATTGATGTGCTAGCTTTCTATTTGGAATTTTTCTCTGTATAATTGTAGTCTCCTAAAATTGGTGTAGTGGGAAAAATGAAAACAATGTTTTTCCATCTCAAGGAGAATCGAATTACTGTAATATTATTTATTTGTTTAGAATTGCTATGTATTCTTGCATTTGTTCTTGAGTAATTTTCTAAACATGTTATTTTATCTCTTGATCTCGAATATGCATTGTTTTCTATAATATATTTTAGTTTTAAGATTCAGTTTCTTTGAATCTTCTAATAGATCTACCAATGAGCAGAACACAGTGACAAAAATCCTGCCGACCTAGAAATTTTTAGGCACGAAGCCTAATTTTTTGCTGCTGTTTGTTGTATTTGGTTCCAGATAGAAAAGAGAACTTAGAATCATAAAACTCTCATAGATACAACTGTAAAAAAAATTTCGATTAAGAGGTTAATTAACTGATATAAAACATGGCTTTGAAAAACTTTGAGCCGATCCCCAAAAGTGAAAAAGTAATTCATCGGGGATGGAACTAATATTAGTGATATGTTTACAGGTCATATTTAAGGGCAATCAATTTAGAGGTAAATCTGTCCAGAAGTCCCCAAACCTTCCATAACTGTAGCAGTTATGTCTTCAAACCTTTTAATGTTGTGTGTGTGATATCTTTATCTATTGGAAAATTCTTATCTAGATGTAAAAGTGACAGACACGTGTGTTTGATTGAAGTGTAAAATTGTCAAGAAAAATAAATTTTCTTCCAAAATTTTAAGGGCAACCATTAAAATTACAGTGAATGCTGCTTTTATTTATTTATTTTATTTTTTAACAATTTTACCCTTTTAGTCCAACATTACATGCTTGTCGCATGACAATTACATGTGTGAGGTGTCGATTAATAAGCCAACTTATCAAAATCTTCAATGCTTAAGTTGCATTTAATTTTTCACAACAGCGAAAAAACCATTACAACATTTTTTAAACAAGTAATATGAATTCGTCATTTATGGTCAGTCATCAGTTCCTCTCATAGAGGTACCACAGCTTTCTCTGTGCCTATATGTATTATTGCCAATTTCATCAATTTTTGCTCAATCATTCACTTCCTTTCTTAGAGTTGCCAAAAGCTTTCCCTTTGGATTTCTTATATGCATAATTGTAGTCTCCTAAAATTGTGTCTAGTGGGAAAAATGAAAACAATGTTTTCCGTCAGGGAGAATTGAACTACTTTAACATCATTGCATTTGTTAGTAATCTTCTATCAAGTTGGTTTGTCTCTTGATCTCGACCTGCACTGTTTTTATTATTTATTTAGTTTTAAGATCTAGTTACTTTGAATTTTCTAGTAGATTTAGCAATGGGTAGAACATATTGATGAAAAAAAATCCAAGTAACCAACCTATAACTTTTTAGGTACAAGGCCTAATTTTTTGCCGCTGTTTGTTGTATTTGACTCTAGATAAAAAAAAAAAACTTAGAATCTTAAAAACTCTAACAGATATAGCAATACTAAAGTTTTTGATTAAGAGTCTTGATTAAATTGATGTTAAACGTAGCCTTGAAAACCATTGAGTTAACACCCAAAAGTGAAAAAGTAATTCCTTAAGATGGAAGGAATATAATCAATATGTTTACATGTCATATTTAAGGGCAATAAATCTAAGGATAAATTCTTATGGGGTCCTTAATCTTTCATAAATGTTGCAATCACGTCTCCAAACTTTTTAACATTGTGCATGATGCATCTTTACATGTTGAAAAACGTCTGTCTAGATGTAAAACCAACACATACTATACGTAAAAGCGACACAAACATAATGTTTGATTGAAAAGGTAAAATTATCTTAAAATATTTTCTTTATTCCAAAATTCATAGGACGGCCATTAAAATTACAGTAAATGTTGCTATTTTTTTTTTGGTGACAATTTTACCGTTTCAGTTTGATATCTCATGCAACATGGCCATTTAACATCTAAGTACACTTTTTTCATTAAGCGGGGATATTGAGTGCATAATGTTAAAAGGGATGTGGATAATGGGTGGCACAAATGGCAAATGGAAGGTTTCGGACATGGCTGCCACAGTTATATGCAAGATTGGGAACCTTTTGGAGAATTTATTAGAAAAATAATGATCTCAAACCTTAGCACATTGATGCTGTAAACATCTATTTTTTCTCTTACATGGTGTGGCAATTTAAGGCCTTCGTTAATAAAAAGAAATCGTGCAGATCTACATACTCGTTGCATTATCATGTATTTATTCCACAATTACCAACAATTATGTCATTTGGTCGCAACAC
>CAIGRH010120271.1:0-11121 GCA_903798295.1 Fraxinus nigra | reverse complement strand
CATGTCTAAGTTATATTTCGTTTAAAATATTCTTTCTTTTGTTAGAACGACACGAATTTTATGCTGAACGATTTATATGTACATTGACACAAGTTTGACACCGCCGACACTTTCAACTTTATGAAATTCCATAAAGATGGAACAGAAAATTCTCCACTTGTGCAAGTATAAGAAGCCATGGATTCAAAAACTTTATCTTAGATAAGGAAAGGTATAAAATTCTCGTCACCTTTTTTCATTGTTTCTTTCAGAATCTTGATATACTATTTCAAGTATCAAATAAATGATTGGATCTCGCATGCCTTTAGGATCCCATAACAGGGGCCTCACTCTTACGCCGGTTGGACTGAGCTGGCCTGCCTAAAATAGTACGAGATTCTGTGTAGATCAATTTGATCTGATACTGAGTCTTTTATAATGTGACTTTCCATTTCATAGTCCACTTGTGCTCTGGTCTAATAATTTTTTCTCATAAATGTGACTTTTCTTCCAAGAATTCTTAACTGAGGGCCCCTTGGTGTACAGGGCCCTGTATAATAATTTCTCATAATGTGACTTTTCTCATTTTTTCAACTTTGTAATTTAGTCCATAGGATTTTCAAAAATTGTAATTCAGTTCCTATACTTTCTAAAATATGCAATTCAATCTCACATTCTTCATTTCAATCTTGATTCCCTGCTTTGTTCAATCGGGACACTGGGGGTTACAAATTGCTCCAAATTAACCATAGAATTTTCAAATAGTTGCAGAGCAGCCCCTTTGTTCTATAAAATCTGTAAATCGCCATCTAGGCAGTGGGCGTAGGGCTGGGTAAACAAAGATGAGCCGTTAAAAGTGGGAGAATTATAATAATAGGCCATAATTGGGGGATCAAATTGAAAAATCGGGTAAAAGAATAAAAATTGCAATATCAAATTACAAAATATGAATTTAAAAAATCCTAATATATTTGTGAGTTGTGTTTCTCAAAACACATTTAAAAACGGTACTATTTGTGTCAATTGCTTTTGTTGCTTATTTGGCTTGAGTTGCATCCATTTATTGGTAACTGGGCCTTTTACACGGATTGTGTTAGTTTAAACTTATATGGACCGTTAGATAAAATCAATGGCTGAGATCTATTCTTGAGATAATATCGTCTGCTGGGTTTCATTCAGTTTGATGATTTTTCATTTTTTCTAGACTCTTCGTTTTCTCTCTCCTAGGCTCCTCCATTTTCGAGTCTGTAATTTTCTTTTTGTTGGGTTCTCTATAATTGATCTAGTAGTTAGGAGGTGAATGCTTGGTGTTAAATCAGGCTTGAAAGAGTGGCTGATTTCGTGTAGTTTTTCTCTTAAGTGTTGGGTTAGATCTGTGCATTTCTCACTCTCTGTTTTTGCGAGATCTTACGACTGATGACAAAAAATTTGGTACTGAGTAGTTTGATGTAATATTTCTCTCTTGGAAGGTAGTTTTGCACTAATGGAACAAGTGTTCCTCAGCCCCCATATTAGGTCATTTTTGGCTGAATTGGATCAACATCTTTTGTATTCTTGATCTTTTCTTTATCGCTCTTTTACATTTATGCTTTATAGTTCGTATTGATGAGTGTTTCATATGTAAAATCCCAACAATATTCATCACGAATCTCATTCAAGTGAAGTTTTGGGTTGAGGCCTTTGGCACTGGTCCAATTTATTTTTGGGATCCAAGATATTCGAGATTTACGGCTCATGATTTTGGGAAGAAATTTGTTTAAATACAGATTTGTCTAATTTAGACCACTCTTTTCTGCGTCAGTGCTATTAAACTCTTAATTATATACTCGCAACACACAAATGTCTCTGTTTATATAAAATTAAAAGTTATTTCTTTCTATTTAGTCAAAATAAAATAAAATTTTCAATTACACATTCTCAAATATCAATTATTATCTATTTGTTAACCACACATTTTGTGGAATTAATACCATTCGTTCTAAAAATTAAGCACTTGCCGAACTCAGACATACAACTCTATTGTGCCAGCTCGATATGAGATAAGGAAATTGATACAAAAAGCATTACAATAAAATCTTGATAAATTAATAATTCAGAAGAAAACGAGGCAACTTCAAAATTGTAGAGTGACGAGCAAATTATTGAAAACGTCGTGAAAATTGACAAAAATAAAAATAAAAAATGAGTTACAGATGATAGTTCTATACTTGAGCCTGTCTCGCGCAAACTCACTAGCTCCCAGCAACAATCGTATTGAATAATTTTCTCTTACAATACACTAAAAAAAAATTATAGATGAGGTCCCTTGTTTTTTACTCTTTTCTGGAGACTTTCACCTTCTGTTTTTTAACCTCTGTCCCTCGTTTAGACGTGTATATTATTTTTCGTTTCAGCTTGGTCAATTTTTAGTACTGTAATCCAATGTCTTTATTAAAAGCTGAAAATGCCTATACAGTCATTCATATCATTCAAAATAAATTAAAATGCGATTTGATGTGTACAAATATTGTAACACCCGATCTCGAACTTAAAAGCCTGAGCTTGTCCTTCCTCAATTATCCGAGGATTGAGGTCGGGCCATAGAAGGTCGGGACATATTTCATAAAAACGATTTCCTTGTCCTTAACTCACACTTTCTAAAAACATTAATCTCACTTTGATTGATCCATACCCATCACAGTTTGATTTAAATTAAAAACATGACACTTTCAATATAACACAAATATCATGCATGATAAGGATAAGGATCACAGGTGGTATAATCCTTTTTGAACTCAACCACCAACATCTATAAATACAAGATCAAAGTTCATTATTCAGGTACGCTTTTTACATAGTTTTTAGCGCACAACATCTTGTATAAATTCTCTCTCTAACTTAAGTATCGGATAAGCAACGATGACACATCTTGACGCCTCAAGCATACAATTCGAAATCTAGCTGGTGCAGATTTTTGGTAGCATGATCACGATCGATCCCACTTATTTTTGATAATAAAGAATATAATTTACTTTTAGACTTGTCCACTTAAGTAATCAAGGTCCTTATTAACCAAATAGTTGAAATTAAAATGAGTTTTTCTTCACAACTCAACAGCAGTAAACTTCTTAATACTTTGTAAATAATTATGACAGACTTTCTCTACATGAGAGTTGTGACCATGATCACACGATGGTCTCAATTTCTGCAACTTATTCTATGATGCTATCTTCATTTGGCTCAAAGTCTGTTCCTCTGCGGGCCTGTCCTGATAGTGATCTATTATTTCTACAATCTCCACCTTTGATGGATTCTGCATGCGATCTTGTGATTTTCGGTCTTTGATAGTTGCTATATCATGCACCTTAATTTCAGGTAGAATTATTTGTTGCTTTCTCTTCCTGTATATAGCATACAAGATTGTCTGCGATATTCCCAATATAAATCCAACAACATTTGGAGCCTGTGATTATATATATACACATGATAGAAAAAAAAAATATTAGGGTTTTAGGGAAAATATAAAAGAAATAAATAACATAAAGAATTTAGCATACGTATACAGAGGGAGACTTAAGAATGTGACTAGTAATTAACCAAAAAATAGAATATGAAATATGAATTTTAAGAGTTTTATAAGGCACTCACAGCTATGTAGTAATCCTTGATGAAAAGACCATAGAAGAACCATACGATAGCACACAGTGTGAGAAATAACGAGAGAGAAAGTGGCATGTATTCAACACTTTTTGTCTTTATCACTTGTCTCTGCATTAAATAAAAAAAAAATATATATGAAAATTCTGTTAAATTATTTTGTAAATTTTAGTAAATTTTATCATGGGACATTAAAAACAAATTACCATAATACTAAGAGGAGCACCGAAAACACAGACAGAAAAGGCTGAACAGATCCATCCAACAATATTCACTCTCTTATGCCCTTCTGATAGAAAATATGTGCATCCAATGATCAATCCCAGTGTTCCTATATTGAATAGGATGAGAAGCTTTGTGGTAAAAATCTGCAAAAAGTAAAAAGTTGAGTTAGCATAAATTGAACAAATTGAATGACTTCAAATATATTGAAAACTCTGTTGATTGACTTAAAAAGGCTAAACTAACATCGAATAGTTGAAAAAGGATTCATCCAAATTGATAGTATCAAACAAAAGTTTGAGAAAATTAAGGGTAAGAACAACCTTTGATTGATGAGTTGCATAAACCATGAAGATGGTCAGAAAAACAACTTCAAAGACACATCCAACACTGTTGATGGTTATAAGCATGATCACATTCGTCTTCAGAAAGGCATAATACAGATACAACGTCGAACTGAATAAGGCAACTGAATAAGGAATGGATTGAAACTCTTCTGTCGATTTTCTCTTATAGATCTTGTAAAATGTAGGCCTGAAATCCAAGAAAAAACCCATAAAATGCAGGTGCTTTTTTTGGTAGTGTTAAAATTAACAAGATCTAATATGAAATCGAGCTCTTACACCGGTGCCAAGTACACCAAGAGGGACACAATATTTCCTGCGAAAAATATCATTCAAATTAATTAACACAAGATTAGCTACAACATATACAGATCTAACATAGAGGAGCTAATTTTAATCTATAAAGATACCAAGAATGCCGAAAATGCAAGCCATATGAGCAGCTGTTACAATTGCCATTCTTGAAGTGAAGTTCTTAGAACTTCAAGATTATAAGCTGCTTGCAAATATGAGAAGTGATTATTAATTCATTTTGTTGAGCAGATTATATAGGCATTAAAAAGTAGGGAATTCTGGAAAAAGAGCTGTAATGGAATTGACATTTTGCTTTGAGCTGTCAAATTTCTGCTTGCGTGAGAATTTTGAGAGTTAAGCTGAGTATGTCATCACTTCAAGTTTGTATATAGGGCAAATGGCTTGTTTTTATGTTTAACCTAAAACTCAAAGCTGCCACAGCCATGGTTTTCTATGTTATACATATAAATCCATCATGGAAAATTGCACTGTAGGTCCCAACCTATTGTATTAAGAGAAAGTTGGTCATTGCATGTCGTTAGAGTAGTACATTGAGTCCTCAATTACATAAATCATCCAAGCCTTTCTTATATCGTAATATGGTCCTTGCATGTTCAATTTTGTGAAGATAGGGTTTTTCTTGGATCCATGCTCAAAAATTTGAAACGACACGTTTTCACGATTGCATGACAATTTAACTAAAATTGGAAAGTCTATGTCATGAAATCGCAAAAAATGTAAATATAGTAAGATGATTTAATTATAAGTTAAAGTTGTATGGGATGATGAGAAGCGTGTAAACTTTTTGCGAGCCCATACCGACATGCTTATTGCATGCTTTTTATTTTTAGTGAATCGTCATTGTGTGTCGTTCCATGTCAAATGACGCACGATTTGCAACATCGAAAGTCGCAATTGGTTCATAAATGATTGGCAAGAATTACTTGTATGGCGTGCTTTGACCTTTGTATAAGATCCCGTCTCAACTTTTTATTTTTCTTTTAAAAAATATTTTGACTTTAATGTTCTCTCAAAACGTATTTCGTCATACTAATCGTGTTGTAAATAGCGTATGTCAGATAATCATTGTATTCAATGACTAAAAATAATGGTCGAGCATCTTTTACGAATTTTGGTCACCGATAAAAGTATCTTTTATCTCATTGATAAATTTAAAACAACTCAACGTATTTAAATTATCTTTTTCAATCTTTTGTCCTCAACGAACAAGTTATTCTTAAGAAAACTTATATAAATCACTATAAGATATATAATTATGTCAAAAGATGAAAAGAAAAACGAAAATTTTTCTCTCTCTTATATGTACAATCAACACATAATAAAAAGGAATTTCAATAGATTGAAATTAAATCAAGTTTTAGTTATAATTATAATTGGAGCAAAAAACAGCCTAATTATTAATTAGAATAATGTTATTTAGCATCAATCTAGGTAAGAGGAGGGACTTACCTTCAATTGCCCATTATTCTTGATTTTATGGGAAATTATTTTACTATATGGCTTGAATTTGTGGCTGAGCTACGACTCGAGAGTCGAGCCGTTTAGAGTTTCTTGAAGAACCTTGACTTGTATAATGGAGTCAAAAAAATGAATGGACGGACGACGTTTCACGCAATTTAGACGGTGGAGGGTTGTAAATTACATGTGAGATGTGTGGGTCCCACACGCCGGTTACGTTTCTTTATATGCCATATAAACGGCTTGCCTTTTGCTTTATATGGCTTTGTTCATGAATGTACTAAAAGGGTGTTTTGGTCATATTGAATTGAAGTTTGGACTTGCTCAAAAGGAAAATTACACCACTGATCCTCAAAATATTTTCACGATATCAAGTTAGTCAACAACATTTATACAACGGACCTTTAACATTTCATTATAGTTACATAAGCATATCTTAGTGACAAATGCTGTCTAAATCTTCATTAAATCATGTCCATGACTTAAATGGAAAGTTAACTCGATTTAAATTTTAAAACATCAGTCTAACTTTAGAAGCAAAACCTTACTTTATGAAACTGAACATGTGAAAACCTATACGACAATTAGTAAAATTTTGAACGATTTTTTTGTCAATAAGACTTGCTATGCAATTATGGTATAGTGTTGAGCACCTTGCTCCCTTTTAAAGGTTTAAAAATACCATATTATTAAGGGAAGATTGTAGTCACGATACTAAGTATATCACTTTTATGCAAACTTGAACCAAACATTTAATTTGTTGCAATCACGGTATCAAACATTTCAAAAATTCACATCTAAATAAGAGGGTATATTCATCATTTCACAGTTTTTTATTGAGAAATTGAATGCAAATTGATAAAAATGATGGTTTGTGCAATTAGATATGTAATTAATGGTGAAAATGAAAAAAAAATAGAAATTGGATGAAAATTGATAAAAATGATGGTTTGTGCAATTAGATATGTAATTAATGGTGAAAATGAAAAAAAAAAACGATAGGGACATTTTCTTCATTATTTGAGCTTCTTGAATTGATTTTTAACCATTTGGATTGTTGTTGGTTATTTTACATTCAAATTAATGGCCAAACACCTTTGAATATTACCATGTATCTTAATTTCAAGACAAGTAATTTATAATGACTGTGAAATAATTAACCTAATTTATATTAGCTTTTAATTAATTGATACCTACCATTTAATTTGTGGGATTTAATTCTTAACTCAATTTTGCCGTTACCATACAGATCATTTAAGACATTCTGAAGATATTTTAAGGTTGTTGTCTGTTTATGCCTAAATTCTATTCCATAAAAATCATTTTAACCAATAATTCAAGACTTTTGAAGATATTATGGTATTTGTCTGCTCATCCTAAATTTAAGCCAATAAATTAGATTTAAGATATTAAGGGCATGTTCGCTTTGCTGTTTTTAGGTCATTTTCAGATTTCAAAAACATTGAAAACATGTTTATTTAACTATTTTTATAAACGAAATTTCAAAAACGAGTTTAAAATTTACAAAGAAAATGAAAAACGCCAAAAAAAAGTCGTTTTTGTTGTTTTCAGATAAAACTAAATCAAAACTTCATTTGTTTATTTTTGAAAATAATATTTCAAAATGATAAAAAGAACGCGTTTTCAACAATTTCAAAATAGACACTCAAAACACAAAACTCAAAATGAATGTAAAACTCAAAACTAAAAATTGAAATACGATTTTTGTCTGCTCATTACCTAAATTTAAGTCCATAAGCATAGTTAGGAATATTTCTATTTTTAGGTTTTTTTTACCTTTAAGAGGATATTATGTCATGATAAATTGACTATATATGGAAGAATTATAATTAATTAACTTTTAAGTTACTTACTTTCAAAAAGCAATTTTTTTTTTTACCTAATTTAGAATTAAGAAAAAATTATTCAAAGTAGTTTTACCTTTTTAAACTCAACCAAACATGTTCCAAGAAGTCGATGTGGGGAATTTTGGACCATAATGTCTTAAGTTATTTGTTCCCGCTTGAAATCATAGCAAAACATGCAAGTATTTGTATTGAAATTTAGAGTTCCATCTTATAATGTCAATTTTTATTAAGAGGAATAACTCAAGTCTTTATATATTAACTAATTTTTTTTTATGTTTAACAATTCATAAGTAGCGAAGCTTCTTTGCAATCCTATTGAATTTGAGTTTTTAGTATATGTTATCTTATGGGTATAAATTGTTCGATTTGGACGTATTTTCAAGCTAAACCATTTATAACAACTCGAAAAAATATCAACTTACAATTAAAATATCTTTCAAAATTACAATTATAATATCAAAACCTAAACTAACTCGATGGTTTTGAAAATGCAATTTCGATTTTATTTCGCAATTTTGTGGTTTTCACTTAGATACATATACTATCCTCTATATTTATTGATAATACATACTTTTTTCACCATGATTAGACGAGGTAGAGCGAGAGCGAAATTCTATCATCAACAAGTGTTAAAAATATCTGAATTTCAAAAGTATATTATATTAGTCGAGCTTGAACAATCTTTTGACATTATGAATTCAAGCCAAACTTCGACAACATTTTTTTTTTTTTTAACTAAAAATCTTGGACAAATTTGAGCATAGAAGCGACCTAGTAAAGTCTTGTACAACCCAAAAACATGTTGGAATACACATTGAAGTCAATTAATTATTGAATTTTTTATTTCAATGCCGACACGCGACAACCTTTTTAAGGCTTCAAGGGGGTTGGTTGGTATTTTTTGTCTTTCTTGAGGTTTATTCAATTCGATTAGATGGTGACCTCTTTGCCTTCAAATCTTTTGTTATTTGCTTTCCTAGGGATTTATAAATTGTTAGCTTTGTCGTGTATGGGCTGAATTATGTACCAAAAAATTGATATGATGGGAATGTCGTCTTTCACGAGCATTATGAACTTTCCTCTTCTAATTCTACCCTTTTGATACCTTGAATGTAATCCAAAATGGTTACGACATTATGGATAAAAATAAGTCGGGTGGAATGAAGGATCAAACTAATTTCATGATTGTTAAAGTACATTTAGACCAACCAACCCTCCATTTTCTTCGAGTCATTTCAATAAGATAGTGGATCATGTATGTTAAGTATGTTGAACTAGGCCCCGGTTTGTTACATTCTTAAAAAAATTCATTCTTTCAAAACTCATTTTCAACCACACATTTTTCAATAAAATAATATTACACGTTAATTCAAAAAAATTCTTTTTTTTTAACAACATATTTTTCATCGCATCACATCATAAAATGCATTTTCTTCTCCATAATGTGAATCAAACACCCCCTAGATAATATCAAGTAAATTTAAAAGTATATTATATATTTGACAAAATTTATCAATGTTGTTTATCTAATATTGTTCAATTACGGTACCAAAATTGTTGATGGTTCTTTAGAGTCCGTTTGATGTAAACTTTTGGAGAATAGATTTTGTGAAAAATGAATTCTTTTGGAAGGATGTGATTAGAAAGTATTGAAAAGTTATAGATTTACATATAAGATTATTTTATTGGGAGAATGTTGGGTTGAAAATGAGTTTAGAGCAAAATAGTTTTTAAAGAATCTCTACTAAACTGGGGATAATTCAATTTTTTTGAAGAGGTCAAGACTTATTTCAAGTAGTAAGAGCGAAGTTTCACCGTATTGCATCATTGATCTAAGTTCAAATCTCCTTTGAAGGATTAATGGTGAAATTATTATATCCTTTGGGCAGTTGGACAGAGCTGCAGGAACAAACATTGATCTGTTGCTCTCCACTTCTGGTCCAGTGCTGGGCTCACTACTCCAGGGCCCAATAAATGAGGCCATGCAGAAATATTGCCCAAAAGTGAACTGACACAAATAGCACTCAAATAATCTTACAATAACCCTTAACACAATCTTTTTGTGGACTTACAATTTAGCACTACCTTTTTGTGAATTCCAGTAATAAAATTACACAACTTACCTCTTAAATGGACCTATATAATGTTCATACTTGACATGGATCGCGCAACTTTTTTTTCATACTTGACATGGATCGTGCAACTTTTTTCATACTTGACATGCACCGCGCATGCTAGATCTTGAACTACATTAGATATTTTGTAATACAAGTACAAACTTGAAGATGTAAACTCTTTTGCTCAACATGCGAAAATGTATTACAAGAGAAGATCTAAGCAACATGATTCAAGATTTTTATTGATCATATTGTTCACTGGTTGAGCATTATGATTTTAGTAAGTTTGAATCTAGAAATCGTCTATCAAGATCATGGGCATCTCCCATATCCTTCACCAAAACCACAGGAGAACTAGGTTAGAGAGCTTTACTCCATTTCTGCATGATTTTTTGATCTTAGGAATTGTTGACAAGAGAAGTCTTTGTTGAGCCCATTGGAAAAGCATATGATGTTGAGTTTGGAGCACATAAAAATTCACTTATTACAAAAGAGAAACTTTTACTATTTGACTTGGTAACAATGATCTTACTATATGTATATTAAGATTTACATAATGCCACTTGACACTCTTACCATTTATCAATTTAAAATAAAATCAATTTTTTAATCCAATATTTTCCCTTCACATCATATTATGTAATCCATTATGCATATTTTTTATGTACAAGTGGCAAAATCCTTATAATAAACACACCTTGCGGGGGTTTCTTGAGGAGGTTGTTCAATGAATCTCCAAAATTATGGGATAATCTAGTTCCTCGTTAGGGTCCAGAGTCCAGGCAGATGGCACTACGATATCATACAAAGCACAATGGAAGGATTTCGTGCTTCCATTCAATTATGCTCTATGCATTGTAACGATTTTCTTTCAAGTGTATGTGATTTGAGATGTATTATCATTTCTCTATTATTTTTGTTGTAGTTTTCGCAATTTTATCTAGTAACCTTTAAGTTGCAACTATATGAATTTCAACTTCTTGAGAAAAGACTTCGAAGACATGGCTTTTATAATTCTAGAATTTAAGGTGTGTAATTACGAGTTGATTAAATGAGTAATCATAAATCTTTACTTTGTTTACCATTTGCTCACTCAAAAATAAAAAGTTATTGGTTGCTCACTCTGTTGACCCCAAAAAATAGTCCAACAGAAAAAAAGATTCCAAGTGTTTCTTGATTTGC